>JAFVLL020031424.1:0-10601 GCA_021397915.2 Tor tambroides
TTTACTAGGATATTCGCCAAAACGCGCATTTTGATGTAATTTTGTCTGTATTTATTCATCCATGCACAAAAAAGCGTAAGAGAACTCAATTTAGTTTTCGCGCAGTGTAGACACAGCTGTCTGTGTCTGTGTGCTTCAGATGTGTGCGCAGAAAACGTTTCACACAGCGCTCGACTGTTCCGCCAACAATCCCGAGCGTCTTTTATGCTCGCCATGTGCCTTCGGGCAGTCCTTATATCGAGTCCTGATACGTGAGTTTGAACGAGAACGCACGCGTTGGCGAAATACTGTCGAAGTACTGTTGTCAATTATGAAGTTACATTTTACAAAAAACAAACCTGTTGAACATTAAATTAAATACAACTTACCAGCTAAAAGCCCTTTTGTAGTATAGGTGAACATAAACATAACATTAGGTTGTTACACACTTCATGAAATTGAAAATCTTTATCCACTCCTTTATAGTCTCCTGGTCCACATTGCTTTGATCCAATATACATTTATCCACGTAAAGTGTCTTTCTAGAAAACAAAACATTTTCTTACAACCTTATGTGAATTCTTCTGGTAGACTACATCATGAAATGCAATTGCAGCAAGGTAACAGGTGCATTAGAGCTAACATTAGCATCAAGCTAAGGCTTTTTTCTAAAATTTTGCTCAAATCTCACTTCAAACCAGCATTGAGTGTTTGTAATAACTTACAATTGCGATCTAATGTGGATTCTGGTCATATAATGTTGTTGAAGTAAGTTATTTGTAGTCTTTATACTAAGCTAATAGTTACACCAGCTTGGCAATTCTCATGTAAATATTCTTTATTGTTATGAAAATACCCCAAATCTAATGAAAACA
The DNA here is from genome assembly GCA_021397915.2 of Tor tambroides. NCBI lineage: Eukaryota > Metazoa > Chordata > Actinopteri > Cypriniformes > Cyprinidae > Tor > Tor tambroides. Next base: position 855 of record JAFVLL020031424.1, read on the forward strand.
ACATACCAACCATATACTATCATAATCGTGTGTTAAATATAGGGCCCTATTAAATCAGATTTATTTTTTCACAAATTCTGTTTTATTTTTTTCCAAATTCCATTTTTTCCATTCTAATTTTTCTGGAATCCTTTTTAATGGTTAAATTACATTTTATTAATCAAAAAGAATGTCTAATGAATTAAAATCGTGAAACTTATACAACTTCACATTAGTTTATTGAAAGTTTAACAAAAATTACATGTTTAGGGCACTATGAAATGTTTTATTTGCATTATCTATAATGAAATATTCAATGATTATAATTCACTGATTGTGAAGTTCTTCATCAAAAACATTTAAAAGATCACTTTTCCACATTTGTGTTACTTGCTTTAAAAACAACAAAGTTCAATATGTCAGTTTCAGAAGAAGCAATAGATGTGATGCAATGAGAATGAGTCACGTCCAGCTTAACAACATATAAGTTCAAGTCAAGTTTCACATATGTCTTTTTATCGGTTGTCCAATGGTTTTTGGGTTGTCTTGCCTAGAGGGAATTACTGAGTGCATAAAATCAGTGTCTTTTAAATGAAGGGCAAGGTTCTTCTGTAGTGTGAAACACTGTTCTTTGTTTGGAAGCTCTGTGGGCTTCATCGATTGGTTCCATACAGTGGAAACCCGACCTTTAGCAGATGTTTGAGGTCCTGCCACGACTCAGTGTGATCCCCAATCTAGACAGCTTTCTCCTTGTTATGTAGACCAAGGGGTGCTTATCTCTGACAAGAAAAAAAATTGAACCACTCATGTATTTACATGAGGCAGTCATTCAGTCATCACAAGGTTCAGAGGTGGTGATCTGTAATGAACATGGCTGATGACCTGAACACAGCTCTGATGTTCTCAGACAAATCCTATGTTTGATTAAAATGATGCCAGATCCTAATGGTTTGCATTAGCATGTAGCATATGAATGGAGGAAAGATCTCTGGAAATTCTCTGTTTAATAAAATGTGCCCTCTATCCTAGAGTGAGCACAAATTATGAATTTATGTATTCTGAATAGTTTACTAACACAATTCTCTAAAAATAATACTGTAATACTAATTTTACTCTAATATTAAAATACATAGCACCACACAATTTAAAGAAAAGATATAATTGATTTTCTTTAAAAATATCATTTACTTTGTTCTAGGGATGGCTCGGTAAGTGTATCGGTACCGTTCAGTTCTCGGACAAATTCCAAATGGAAGTGATCATCCCTATCTCCTTGGAGTGGGGACTTTGGAGTGAGCAGGGCACGTGCGTGCCATTATGTAGTCGTTTGGAATGCACTTGGCGAAGGGAGCGATGTAATTTCCTCAGCAAGAGGACCACTTCCACTGGGCAAAGATGCTTACAACACAATAACTTAGTATTAAATCTAATTAGGCTAAATTAATGCTTCATCAAAGGGGAAATAATGCTGAGGAAATTCACATGTGGATTTCTTAAGTTCCCAGCTCGTGATAAACGGCTGCTGACGTTTGCCGTGCTAGTGTTTCACCACAGTCACGAATAGGGGTGTGCCATATCATACAGTCCACGATAACACTGGTATACATTTTTACATGATAAAAAAAAAAGTGTCATATCGCGATATCAATGATATAGCGACGCGATGACGTATTTACTAGGGATGCACCGAATGTTTGGCAGCCGAAATTATTCGGCCGAAAATAGCAAAAAAAGCTCTTTCGGTGTTTGGCCGAATAAGCAAAAAGACCGAATAAATTGTACCGAACAATGACGTGACGTGATCAAATAGAGGCGCACACTAATGCAGCAAACATGACGGCAGTGTGGAAGCATTTAAAACTGTACGAGAAAGACAAAAAAATTATTACAAGCACCGACAGCGAGAGACCGTTCAGTACTGCATCTCATGTCTCTGATGAGAAGAGGAAGTTGTTGTTCCTGGTTACTGTGTGATGATTAAAATCGTGAAATGGCCATAAACAATTAGATTAAAAACTGCAGAACGTTATGTTTTCTAATACACGCACGAATTGCATGTGTTCAAACAGCGCTGCACGAGCTCGTGGCGCTGTTTCGTTAGCCAGGGTTCAAAGTCCAAACCACGAGGGAAATCTGCGCTGAAACTGTGTTACTCGTCAGATGCCCAGCAAAATTTTTATGAATTTTTACAAGGCATGTGATAATGTGATACGTGCATCTTCCCGAATTAGTAATGAGAATAATTTATAAATCTGCTGCTGTCAACAAAAAAAAGCACTGAGGTCTTCCTGCGGGTTTCCGTCAAAATAAAAGCTCCATCAACATTCATAAATGTTCGTATTGTTATGTTACTGTTTTTCTGTTAAATAAAATTAAAAAGTAAGACAATAATAATGATAATACAACATTTTAATTAATTTTAATTTTAAAGTCTGTGTAAAGTCAATTCTGATAATTGTTTCTAAACACATTATAAATGTTAGAAATGCATTACTGAAACATGCTACAAAGACTGTGAACTATGTAGTACTTAATTGTGAAGTTAGACCGTTAAACAGTTTTTCACCGTTTTCATGTTCAGGATTTTCTGGGCAGGGTTAAATTGGTGACTCGATGACGAAACTGAGTCACTGAGCACGGCCCCCTTCCCCTAACACTAAGTGTGTTCGACTTGAAGCAGCACTGACCGACGGTGACTGTGTGTCCAAGTACAGTGAGAGCTATAAAGAGCAGACGACTCCTTATGCTTTCGCAGTACTTTGTCATCATACACCGATCGTTCTGCACAGCGCTGCTTCAAGTCAAACACAATTAATAACTAGAGCGCATTAGCATCAGTGGTTCGTAACAGTGTGATCACTGTCCTGACGTTAGTTATTACAGTCTACAGCTTGTTTGCTAGCTATGCCTTCGTCACGTAAATGCATATTACCTGGTTGCGATGATTTACAAAACCGCTCGGTCTTCTTATCTGAATTAAGCTGCTAAAGGGAGCATCCATTCAGCTTGTAGCGGTATTTGGCAGTTGAGAGAGACGGCACGCCGCGAGTGGGCGTGGTTTCAGTGCTGCCAGCTGACACGCCCTCAGCGTTTGAGAGCAGAGAATACTGCTTATTTTTCCAAGATTTTGATACCTTATTTTATTAACTTGCTGGTGTTTTTTAGCATTCAAATTTGGCTGAGTGGTTAATAAAACATTTTTCTGTGTTTTGACAAACTCAGAACACATTTAATATTGACTTTACACTGACTTTAATTACAACAGCTCTATTAATACATTTATTATAACATTCTCACATAGTGTACAAATTGGGATCTGTAATATTTTTTAATGTTTTAAAAGAATTCCCTTCTGCTCAGTAAGGCTCTATTTATTTGCATGCCTGATTCAAGAAGGGGGTCTCAAAAATGGCCAAAAAATATTATTTTACTAACTTATTAATTTTAAGTTAAATTGTGCTTTGTTGGTATAATGTCTGCTAGAATGTAAAAAAATGTTCAGTGTTAAATAAGTATTTTTAAATTGTTGATTTGTATTAGTGTACAATGTTTAAAAATAATAATTTTTTCTATGTAGTGTCCATTTCATTCATTTCACATTTAATATTGGAGGCATCCAAGTTATTTGACATATTTGACCATCTTTAAAAAAAAGTAACGCAATAGTTACTTTCCCTGGAAATTGGTTACTTTTATAATGATGTAACTCGGTTACTAACTCAGTTACTATTTGTGAGAAGTAACTAGTAACTATAACAATTACTTTTTTAAAGTAACTTGCCCAACACTGGTCACTACTATCGCACTATAATGCTGCTTCTGCCACCTTATGACAATAGATTTACACTTTGAATTAGGTAGTCTGTCATCAATGACAGTAGCTCATTGGAAAAGGATGGAAAATGCCCTTCATTGTGTTTACACTAATAAATCATGCTGCCTGCCAGCTGCAATCACCAATAAAACATTGTTCCATATTTTTTTCTGTATCGTCATAAATATCATTATTGCAGATATTCTTTAAATATTGTGATATAATTTTGAGGCTATATCGCCCACCCCAGTAGCAAATTTCACACATTTCAGGGGTAACTTTGGACCCGTCTTGTGGCCGCAAATTAATCTGGAGTTACAAAGGCAGGAGATCCACTCGCACAAAGAATGGCACTGTTTGCGCTTCACCTTCTTCAGAGACTTCAAGTCTGATCGTTTGTCATTTGTGAGGCAGATTACATAAAATGATGAGCCACAGGAATATCACCATCTGGATTATGGGTTCTCTTCTCACACCAAATGAGTCATATCTGCGGATTATTCTGTTTTCTCTTGGATTTTCTCTGTGCATGTCGTGGATGAGCTGCCACATAACGGCACAAAGCAGGGACCGCAGAGATAAGGATTTGCCGTCTTTCTCCCAGCTCCTTGCATCTCTGTTTCATAACCCGAAATTCATTTTCATTCTCTGTGCGGATCTTGTTTGCCGAGGAAAGCAGATAATCAAACAGACTTGCTTATGACGTGCCATTTGGAAGTCTGGCAGCGTGAGCAGAGAGTCAATGTGCAGGATGTTGTGAATTTGATGTGAGCGCAGCTCCCCAAAGGCTGGCTTAATGGGATGGGAGCAGACACGGCTGCCCTGTAGAGGGATTTAGGAATGAACAGTGTGAGCACTGTTTTCCTCAAGCTTGCTTCATCCCAGCTCGGCTGCAGAACCACAGGAAAGCACCGGGCCTTTGTGTGTGTGTGTGTGTGTGTATATGTAAGCATGTGTGTGCATGCAGGAAAATGGTCTGGATGCGTTCGCATACCCACTACTGGAATTTTCTTTCCTGCAGGTGGTTGTTGGCAGTAGGGCACTCCATGTCAGGCATGAAGGAAAAGAAAGGAATGCTGTGAAAATATGGAATGAAAAATGGGCCCCATTGTTCCATGGGTAATAAGACATGTTTTGTGCTGTGCTCTATTGTCAGTATGTCTGCTACTAGAGACTTTGAAGAACAGGAAAATGGGAACATTTAGTGAGAAAAATAGAGCCCTTAAGAAACAAAACATCTGAGAGTGAGATTTGTGCTCTTAAATATTAGACAAAGCAAAATCCCTCAGGCAAGTTGTGTGCTAAATAAGAAGCATCAGTCTTTGATAGTCAGTTGTTATGTAATTCATTGTCAGCGTAGGTCTAGTCCTACACAGGTGATGAATCGTGTCTCTTTAACGCAGAATAAATTCACTTAACCGAGACAAAGTAAATTACTGACGTGCTGCTATTGCTTTAAACCTCAAGGCAACACATTTTATTTTCTGATACAAATGAACTTGGTCGTAGTCAAAAGAGATAAATGAATCATTCACCTGTCCTTTACTATGTTTTCTGGGTTTCTACATTTTATTATGTGAAATATTACTTCTCTGTTAGATGCTACGCCAAAGATTTCGCTTCAGGAAAAGCATGTAACATTCCTGTAGTGCTGAACTCAAATCTCAAAATCCTCATGGATTGGGATATATCTCTACCGGAAAGCCCTCAAGTATGAGATTATTTAGTCTTGGTGATGAATTCATATATTTAATTTAATAACAGCTCATTTTGAGGATACATTCAGTAGTAAAAAAGTTCTACACATGAAGTCATAAATTGTTTTTGAGAAGAGTCGTTTTTTTGGTGTGTACACACATTAAATAAAGATGTGGTGTATTTTTCCCCCTCAGTGTATTTTAATTATAATACATATCTTTAAAGGCTGTGTAAATGTATGCAAATTGGTGTATATTTAATTACTTAATGCATGATTTGCGTATTTAAACATAACATTTCAGAAAACTTGTTTTACAAAACAAGATACTGTCATTACTCAGCTCCAGAATGTATGGTGATATCTATTAGTTAAATTTTTTTTTACCCTATTCACCTGTGGTGTCTGTGTTCCCTTAATTATTGTGTAGGCCACTCTTTAAGGGTGTGTTCACTGCCTAGTTTGGTTCGTTTGGTTCATTTGGTCTGGACCAAAAAGGAAAATGATACATTTGGTCCTGGTCCACTTAGCGTTCACATTGGCATTTTTGACAGCGAACCTGAAGATACCAAACCTAAAGGCATAGTGATACGTTCACTACCTGATTGGTCAGGTTGAATGACGTATATTTCATGACAGAACTTACCGAACACCCCAAACTAAATGTGTGTTCGACTTAAATCGGCGCTGCGGGTGTATGATATCAAGCACCCATTAACCGACCGGTCTGCTCAGCGCCGCGCCGCTTTAAGTCGAACACACCTAATGCCGTACTGCTGGACTAAGTGCGCTCATTGTTGCATGCACGTAGAATTTTATTTTCACCACCTGCAAACTCACAAGGAGCTCATAAAAGGCACTTTACCTCATTAGGAGCGTTTCCATTACAGATTTGCGCAAAACTTTGGCGATATTTTATAAATGTCGATAAAAAAGTATTGCGAAATGACAGCGTTTCCATTAACAGATGTTATGCGACAAAAACGTAATCTTTTCCTCTCGCGATAAGTCATGGCAACGGAATTTGATGGGATTTTGATGGATTTTGGCTATATTTAATCGAAGGAGGCGTGTGCATGTATCTTTACAAAAGCAGTGCGGAGAGCCGCTTCAGAAACGTGCGTGGCGCGGCGCGGCTCATATAAACACAAGCATAGACTAGAGTGGCTGAGATCAACTCCGGTGGCCGTATCAGAGCCACACTGCGCCGCAGATGTGTGCAGTGTAAATTGTCTAAGCATAAATGGCAGGCAAAGCCCCTTATACTTGAGAGCGGCCACGTATTAAGTGTTTCTTGGAGGTTATAGTACATTGAAGAATGATCATATGACAATTTACATACACCATGTGACCTGTAAATGCGGAAAAACCGTTTCCATTGCAGTTTTGCAAATTATTCCTTTTTCGCATTGCCTGAAAAACCACCTCATGCGAGGGTAACTTTTTTTGCGATATATGGCCGTTTTTGCTAAATTTACGCGTTTCCATTAGGCGTATTTTCAATTTGCAATTTCAATTTGCGCAATTTGAGGGGTAATGGAAACACGCCTATTGTTGCTCCACGTTTGCCCTCTGCTCATTTTGTTTTGGTTACACCGCTCGTTCCGTGTCGTCAAATCATGTTGCATAGCGTTGTCTTGTCATTACTTCCTGTTTTTGGTTCATTTAGAGGTATTTGGTCCATGTTGCGTTCATATTTAATTCGAACCGCACCAGAGTTTGTTTGAAAGCGGACCGGTCTCGGTCCGCTTGTTTTGTGCGCACCAAGGTTCGGATGGCAGCGTTCAGACTTACTCAAATGAACCGCACTAACAGAGCAATCACACCAGAGTTCGTTTTAATCGAACCAAACATGACAAGTGTGAACACACCCTAAAACTCACTACTGTCAGCGTAATTAATGTAATACTTAGAGTTGATCCACGTCGATAGATGGTACTGCAGCGTCTAACACCGTTATGGTATCTGTACTTATAATAACAGTGATGCTAACGCACCTTTAAATAACACTTTGTATTGCTGAAGCCATGCACAACCTATTTTTTGGTCCTTGTTGGGAGATTTTCTGCAGAAATCTATTGTCTTTAGGAGCATTTGTGAATTATTTTCTTGGGTTGCGTGTAGCAGCGGGATGGAATTTCTTTAGACATGGGTTGACATCCTGCCTGAGTGCCTCATCTGGAACTTTGTTTGCTTTTGCAATACCCAGTCCTCTGCTGGCCGCTCCCCTGGGGGCCTGAAACCGGGGGCCTGCTCAGAGTATGTCAGAGTGCGGTTTCATCCAAGCGTGGGCGACACACTGAAAAGGCCTGTTGTGCTGCGGCCTTATGCTGGAACGCAGACAGCGGCAAGTCCCGTGCTCTCGTTAAACGCTCACATCCTTGAGAAAATGGCGGGAGACCGTGCTCAACTTGTAGTGTAGCAGTCTGTGTTGGTTTTTTAATTGTTTTTTATTTCTCCATGTTTTTTTTTTTTTTTTCCCTGTGTGGGGATGTTTCCTGTAGATGCGTGGGACTTGGCGGTAATTTAAGGGTGCTATGGGGAGACATCTCTGAGTTCACACACAGAGGCAGGAGGTCTCGGCAGTCTCGCTCCGGCTGTAGCTCAGGCTTCCCAGGGGGCCCCTGTTCAGCCCACACTCTTCCCACCTCTTTTTTGGCACTCTTGGCCCCCAGGGGTCTTCATCTGTGGCTTTTGCTTTTCTTGAATGCATATAAAGCACTTTTTGAAGTTCTTCCTCCAGATGTGGCCGTGGTTTGTAATCACCAGTGGTTTGTAATCGTGTTCTGATAAAGTCTCACTTTGCATTTGGAACAGAGTTCTGTGCCATTTAAAGCAGTAATGATCTTTTTAAATACTGTTTAATGCCTCTGTGTTGGATCATGTGAACACTGCCGCCTGCAATTTTCACCTGAGCTGAACTCCTCCACAGTCATTGTCACAACATTAATATACTAGTCTCAGCCTCAGACGTCATGCCCATGGGCCGCCCACAGTTGGTTCTCTGACTGTTTGATGCATGTGAAAATCACAAGCTCCTATCATATTGCTTGACTGCTCTGCAGCTGCTGGAAGACGCTGTGAATGGGTTTATATCAGTCTGCCAGTACACAAAATCGTATTTAAAAGCTTCTGAGGAGGAACTTAAACACTGGAATTGAAAACATTTGTGAGGTTTGTGACTTCAAATATTTGAAATATGCATTTAGAAAAAAGAAAACTAGATATCTGCAAGCAGAAGTGTCTGTTCTGATTTCCTGTGCCATATTTTCTGATTTCCAGAGTTTCATATGGAGACTGTTGCACAGCAATCTGAATGTTTTTCTCAATGACCTTTTATTATCCAGTGATGTTTCTCAGAGCTACCTCACCATGAAAAACATGCAGCTCTGTTCACTTTACATGTCAGTCAGATGATCTCTTCCTGCTAAAAAGGAGTGGTCACACTTATTGTTGTTCAGTGAAATTTCACTGGTAATATCTAGTCATTTAAATAGAAATCTCCACAGATTTTGCTTGATCAAATTGGTCGTGCAGATTTGAATGTTCATTTGTTTGACTTCTTTGTAAGCTGTGCTCCATGGACTTTTTTTGCACATGATATTTCACAGAAATATCGCTAATCTGACTGCACGTTAAGTTTGGCCATTGGTCAAAGTCAGGCTGCCGCTGCGTGTCTGTTTTCGCAGTGTGTTCTGCACCGTCAGCATTAGTTGGACTCCGTTGGTGGCTTTTTGGCCGATTGAGCGCGTCGAGTCCCAATTTTGAATGATAAATATAGACTACTGCAACCTGCTGGTATAGGCAGTAATTTCCTCTCACGCAGGCACAGAACGTAAGTGTAACTTGGCTGCCTTCATTTTGTGTTCAAGTGCGACTTTTTGGCCCAGACTTGCAACACAATCGTCTTTTGACGCATTAGTTCTTTGATAACGGTTTGGTGTGTCACGCCCTTTAAGTGGGTGTTTGTAAATAGAGGTCGACCGATATGGGTTTTTCTCTGGCCGATGCCGATGCCGATATTTAGAAATCAGGGCAGCCGATGGCCGATATATGATGCCGATTTTTTTGGCCGATATATTTGGCCGATATATTTGGCCGAATTTTTCTTTTTTTTCCCCCTTGACTGATTAATACAATCAGTTAAACGGTTTAAAAAGTCATTTTTTTCAGTAATTTATCAAAATATTTAAAAAGGTTTGCTGCATGGTTAAAATGCTATGCGTATAAAAAAATTGCGGTTTTTAGAGAGAGAGAG
>JAFVLL020031425.1:0-11567 GCA_021397915.2 Tor tambroides
TAATATAATTAGATTTTTAATATTAGATGAAAAAATGTCTTAAATGTAGCAGTCTGATCAAATAATGATTAAAAAAAATAAATGGTAAAAATCATCATTAGTATAACTATTAGTTCATTGATCAAACTGAAAATGAAACGTCAAATTAAATGCATTTCATTGGGGAAAAGCACATTTTGGCACATATAGTAGAGATCCGGGTATGCATACTTTCCAAATTAGCATGCTATTCTGTCCACCATTAAAAAATATGTGTACACTTTAACGTATGAATACCTACAAATCATCCTAATGCAACTTACAACATATTGTGCGTAACACCGAGACACTCATGAAACACAAGTCCCCTCAGCAGCTGCAGACGAGTTTATTTTAGACTTTTGTTTGATTGTGCTTTTTGTTCCCAGAGAGGGTATAATTTGGTGCATGAGCGCCTGAGGGGGTGAAGAATACCCCTGCATAATTAAAACGATACAAACAGAGGGAGAGTATTGATTAATTCATGATGAAGATTCAGAGAGATCAGATTAAACAGCGTTTGATCATAAAGAATTGGCTGTTAAAGATGCAGCACTAATCCATCTGCTACAGCAACTAACTCCACATATGCTAAATTATGAACACTTCACTGACATCTGAAGTGGTGTGGAATTAGTTGATTGTGTTGTACAGTTGTCAAGGTGGTTTATTCCGAAAGAGATGTGTTATGAGCTTCTGAAAGATAATCCAATAAGTTGTATGTTTTCATGTTTAAATGCTGGTTAAATGATTTAGTGATGAGTCAGAATTGGACGCTTAAACAACCTTCAGAAATGTACATTTTTTAAAAGAATAGTTCACTAAAACCTTATGTAAATTGTCATGCAGATCTTTTACATACGATATTGTTCGTACTGACCTACTTGTACAATACTTTTATGGAGGTTTCATGAAGTTTTCTATTTCTAGGGCTTGACAGGTATAGTCAGTATGAGCTATGAAGCTGAGTGAAGATTCTTTAAAAAGATCTCTTTTGAGTCACACAAAAGAAGTCAATGCACGCTGGGAATGACAGAAGAGTATGAGAGAATGCTCATTTTTGGGTGGAATATTCCTTTAAATACATTACTATCTGAAATCTGTCCAGGACTGATATGGAAAACAAGTTCAAATCAAATTTGGACCAATAATCTCATGATTCCATGTAGTTATCCTTCAGATGAGCCATAATGGGGTAATTATGTTGTTAGGTTGTGGACGTTTCACACAATTCTCGAACAGCTTGGAGAGTAATTAAACCTCAAATAGATTGCGATATGTGCGCTGTCAGCTTTGGCCCTCTGTAGCTCAGCTCCACACATGCTCTTGATAAATAGCAGAGATTCTGGCCCAGTTTGCTGTCATGATAGTCCTTGTTTATATCCAGAGTTTGCTATAAATCACTCTGTGAGTTTCCAAACACGGCCACTATGATAGAGAGGGAAGGAGGAAACGGCATTTGCGTGCTGTCATACTTTGTAACTGTTTTTTGTCTAAACTATTTTTGTCTAAACTTTTCACAGATCCAGTCATTACCGTGGGAAGTAGGGGTGCTGAGGGTGCTGCAGCACCCCCTGGCGTGTAGCCCAAGAAAAAATGGGGGTGCGGTGTTAAAAAATTTTGGGTCCCACTTTATATTAGGTTGCCTTATCATCTGATACAATGCACTTATTGTGTACATACATGTCTCTACATTGCTCTTATATTTTAAAAAATACCTATATGTAGTTACATCTGTAATTAATTTCTGTAATTACATTTATAATTACACTGTTGACTCATCCCTTACACTTTAACCCACCCTTAAACCGACCCATACCACCAAACCTGTCCCTAACTTTACCTGTATCCCACCTCAATAGCAGCAGAAATGTTTTGCAATACAGTATGACCACAATAAGTACATTGTACTTATTTTTTGATGTAAGTACATAGTATTTAAGGCCACCTAAAATAAAGTGTGACCAAATTTTGTAACAGAAAATAAATAAAACTCATTTTATTAATTTGTATATTCATTAAAATTAATGGAAAAAAGAAGCCTAAGCCTAAAATGACAATAAGCAACAGTAAAACATGAATTAAGTTGTGAAAGTCGTTCCAACTTAAACTGACTTAGGAAGTCGTTTGTTGCCATGACTTTTTGATCATATTATTACCTGCACCATGCCCAAATCAAGAATTAACGACCATTTCTACAGCCATCGCAAAGATACAGCAGAGAAAGATCGAGAGCGTTTATTTACCTCAGCAGCAACCAATCTCGCATTCTCGCATCTGCAGTGATTATTTTGATCTTTAACGTTAGATCTTTCCTATTCTTGGAACAAAATGAATGCTTAAGGTTGATTCAGTATTAGGCTACTCTTAATGAAAAAAAAATCCCACACACAACATCAGCAATACGATGACAAAGTAGCTTATATTAAACATAAAACTTTTATTAACTGAATGAATAAGACATACCCGCGTTGTAACAAATAAATAAAAGGTTTTTGGATTTTTCCCTTACTTCAAACGAATGCTTAGTTTGGCTCATTATTGTTATTAATAATAATAATAATAAAGGCTATAGCCTACAATAAAACAGTACAATGACAAATTCACTTAGGCCTATAAACTTTGAACTTTTATTAACAATATGAATAAGGGAAATATGTTTTACCCGCATTGTAACACAAATAAATAAACGGTCTTTGGATTTCCCCTTTCTTTAAAACGATCGTAGTTTGGGGTTCATTATTAGCCTATTAATTAAAACACATCAGCCATAAAATAGTACAATGGCAAGTTCGCATAGGCCTATATTAAACATCTAACTTTTATTAACAAAATGAATAAGACAGATATAGCCTACTTGCGTTGTATAAGGTCTTTTCTCTCTTTTAAAACAAATGCGTTGTGGTTCATTGTTTTATTTATTTATTTATTTTTTCTTTATGAACACAGCAACAATAAAGACAAACTCGCTTACATTACAGTTTTTTTACAATCGCTATGACATTTTTTCCAATACTTCTAACAATTTTCCTAAACTCTTAACGCACCAACACACCTACAACACACAATTGGCAAAATGGTTAATTTCAGGCTCAAAATCACACATTGTATACTAAACACCAACACTAATTTTTAAAATACAATAATACACTAACACAATACACTGTCTACCAAAACACTGCAAACAGGTCTCAAAATCAAATAATTATTCCAAAATACTAACACATGTTCTCTTCCAACAGGAACATTTAGTCAATCATAGCGCAGTGTCATGAAAACACTAACATCAGATGGAATTACAGAAATGGCATTATTTTATGTGTCAGATCTGCCCTTATACAATAGTATATTGTATTGATCATAGATTGTGCTTTGCAGTTTCTTTTGAAGCCTCTTTACATTTTTGTTTTGTTGGGTTTGGTAAATTCATGCGTTTTGTTTCTTTTGCTGCAGAAATTCAATACAAAAAATGAATGACCCATCTCAGAGTAGTTTTATAGAATATACGGTTTATGAAAAATAGAAGACAGAGACAGAATTGCTGCAGTAAAGGCTTTATTTGCAATAGGACATTACTGCAAGATAACAAAAACAGTTGCCATTTATTATGTGAAAATACAAAATATATGAACAGAAAAAGCCACAGAAGAATAAATACTGTAAATAAATAAAAAAGTCATCTTCTAATATGCCCGGTCTTTTGCATTCTGCCAAAAGTTCTCATCCACATCACACCTGATATCTTCTCTGGCAAGGTATCTTGGGAAGAATCTTTTGGTATGCCTTATCCACCCCTGGTAGTGTTCAGCTCTGATGGCATGCAGCATCCAGGAGGGACATTTGGCCCTGTGGACCATGGTCAAAAACCTTCCATCTCCAGGCTGAGAAAAACTCCTCAAAGGGGTTGAGGAAAGGGAAGTAAGGGACAAGGAAAAGGGACATCATTCTCGAATGGGTGTCAAACCAGGCTGTGACTGCACTGGGAATGGTGGAATGCCACATTGTTCCATGTGATCACATATACTGGCAAGTGGTCTCCCACCTGTCCCCTTTCTCTGGCACCAGTCTTTCGTGCAGATCCTCTAAAATCATTTATGCAGGAGTGCACTTTTCCAAACAAGATCAGCCCAAAGAGGTCCTCTTTTACTGTATATCATATGGTCATGCGATTGAAAAAAACCTCAACACCTGAGTGTGTTTCCTAGATGGGAATCAGCTGTAATTTACATTTAGTCATTTTGCAGACGCTTTTGTCCAAAACGACTTACAAATTGAGGACAATAGAAGCAATCAAAACCAACAAAAGAGCAACAATATGCAAGCGCTATGACAAGCCTCGGTAACGCAGTACACATAGCAAGGTTTGTTTTCTTTTGTTTTCTTTTGTTTTTTTAATGAATGAAAACAAGTAGAATAGAAAAAAAGCTAGGTTTTTTTTTTAAAGAAAACAAGTAGACAGAATAGAAAAAAAGAAAGCTAGTGTTAGAGGGTCAGATAGATACACAGAATAGATATAAAGAAGACAGATAGAATTAGAATAGAGAGTGCTAGAGTTAGAGGGTCAAATAAAGATGGAAGAGATGTGTTTTAGCCGATTCTTGAAGATAGGATTGAGTTGGGCAGGAAGAAACATTTAATGAAAAAGTCAGTGAAAGTGATTTTGTGCCTCTTTGGGATGAAAAATAATGCGTCGTTCACTTGCAGAACGTAATCTTCTAGAGGCACATTGGTCTGAAGTAATGAATTTAGGTAAAGGGGTGCAGAGCCAGAGGTGGTTTTGTAGGCAAACATTAATGCCTTGAATTTTATGCGAGCAGCTATTGGTAGCCAGTGCAAATTGATGAACAGAGGTGTGACGTGTGTTCTTTTCGGCTCATTAAAGATTAATCTTGCTGCAGTATTTTGGATTAATTGTAGAGGTTTGATGGAACTGGCTGGAAGACCTGCCAAGAGAGCATTGCAATAGTCCAGTCTGGACAGAACAAGAGCTTAATTTATTAATATTATTATTACTTGTAATTTATATATTTGCATAACTTCAATCAGCTGTTTCTCATTAGCAATGGAATAAGATACAGGGGACATATTTGTGTTTCAGTTCACAATATATATATACAGCTGTTCACTTTGACTTTATCCTACAAGTTAGGTTTAGAACATAATGTTATCTGTTCTGACATACAGTGTGAAAGCATTTGAAAATTTGGCAGTAAAATTACTTTGTTTTGGTCTTGGTTGAGCTTGTGTGTAAAGGAAGTTCAAGCATTTTAAATTTGTGTTAACTGTATGCATTTCATGTCAAAGCAACAAGAAATGTGTTAATTGTATAGCCTACACAGACAGATGTTGTGCTAACTGCGTTAAGAGTTTAGGAAAATTGTTAAAAGTCTTGAAAAAACTGTCATAGCGATTGTAAAAAACTGTAAACGAATAAATGAAACTTTTATTAACAAAAGTTGCGCTTTTGGATCATAGTGTCTCGCATCACTCTTGTCACGTGACCATGTTTCTGCCTGTACTTGTTACAGTCTAGAATGTTTCAACCTGTATTTTTTTTTACAATAATTCAAGAATTTTTCTCACTGCTTTTATTACAGCCATTCTAGAATGTTTCCAACTGTACTTTTTATGGTTGTTCTCAAATGTTTCCGTCTGTATTAGTTACTACAGATCTAGAATGTTTCTGCCTGTATTTGTTAAGATTGTTCTAGAATGCTTCCAACTGTATTTGTTAGTTTTTCTAGAATGTTTCTGCCTCTATTTGTTAGAATTGTTCTAGGAGTTTTCCATCTGTATTTGTTACTGCAACTGTAGAATGTTTCTGCCTCTATTTAAGATCATTCTAGATATTTTTCCAGCTGTATTTGTTACAGCTATTCTAGAATGTTTCTGACTGTATTTTTCATGTTTTTTCTCAAATGATTCTGTCTGTTTTTGTTAATGCAGCTCTGTATTCATACCTTTTGTTCTCAAATGAAGAATGTTTTCCTTCTGTGTCTGTTTCTGATATTTTCATATCTGTCAGACTGTAGCTAATGCTGGAGCTGTCGAGAGTTTGCCATCAGCGAACCCCACATCCTGGCTCCGGGGCGTCAGGAGGTTTGAAGAGGTGAAAGCACTCTGCATGGAAATGGATGTCATGATCAGCCCAGTGTGATGGAATATGAAAATGTATTTTGTGAATGTATTGGATTCAGTAGAGCGCCTGGGGGGACATCCCAGTCCCAGATGAATAGGAGAAAGTAACAGCCGTCAATTGAAAAGATAAAAAAGCAATCTTGTGCACCTGTAACCTTTAAGAGATATTTCTCTCTCTCTGAGAGTTGCTTTAAGCAATCACCTGTACGGAACGAGTCAAGGAACCAATATACGTGAGGATATGTGTGAATCTGTGAAGGTGAATTAAGGATTCACAAACACAGGAGCCAAGCAGAGTTTGACTACGTCTCGCTGCCAAAGCTTTTATAAGCATCTGGCAGCTGTGTAGGATAAAGAAGTAAAAAATTTGTTCAGTTACACAAATATATTTCTCTCATATCACCGATGGGTATTTGTTGAGATCAAGGAGAAACGGAATGAAAATTAAGTAACAGAAGCCAAAGAAGTTGGGTTTCATTTATGCGCAGAACACTTGCTTCTGCGTAAATTGTGATTTTTTTTTAAGGCCAGTTCAGAAAACAAATCTCTCATTTACTCACCCATGTCATCCCAAACTTGTATGCTGTTATTTTTCTGTGGAAAAGAAAAAAAAGAGAATCATTAAAGAGTGTTGTCTATGCAAGGACAATTCATAGTGACCATGACTGTCAAGCTCCAAAAAAACACCATTAAAGTATCATAAAAGTAGTTGATACAACTTGTGTTCTATTATACAAGCCTTCTGGGATTATATGAAAGCTTTGTGTGAGAAGCTGCATGAGGGCGAATACATAATTGCAGAATTTTCCTTTCTGGGTGAACTGTTCCTTTAAGAAAAGATCTATGTGAGACTCAATAGATGTATTTAGGACATCTCCTGTAATACTCTCAAAGATAATAACCTTTCAAAGCATACCACACGAGGCATAACCTTATCGAGACCTTCCGTTTACAGCTGGCTGAATGTGATTTTAATCTGTCTCTCACCAGGTCAGGACTCGAAGGGTTTAACTTATTAAACCAAACAACCTGCAATCAGAGAAGCCTCATTGTACATTCTGTTTGAATGTGAGCCAAGCAGAAAGCAATCTGGGCCTCAAGACTGCATTAAACAAACCAATCTGCTATTGTACAGGCCACAATTTCAAACATAATCCAAGAATATCCTTAAAGACCAAAAGGGAAAGTTGACATATTTCCTATTAAAACCGTCAATTTAAGTCATAGTCATGAGTCATGATTTGCTACTTGCTATTATTTGTTATTTGCATTTTAGGGGAGGGACATTTTCATTCTAGAGAAGATTTGACTGGACAAAAATTTGCATATTGCAGGATGAGTCATCAATATTTTTCCCGGATAAGAAAGACTGTAAATTTTAAATATGCATGTTCGCTATATACATATTTATCATTTATTTTGTTTAAACTGCCACAAAACTCTAAAAACTGACGTACTATTGAAGATGTTTTTATAATACTTTATGTTCTTTACATCCATTTTATATCAACATCCGATGTCCATTAATTGTGGTTTATATTTTATTGAACTACAAAACCAGTCATAAGTAGCATGGGTATATTTGTAGCAATAGCCAAAAATACATT
This sequence comes from Tor tambroides, assembly GCA_021397915.2. Classification (NCBI taxonomy): domain Eukaryota; kingdom Metazoa; phylum Chordata; class Actinopteri; order Cypriniformes; family Cyprinidae; genus Tor; species Tor tambroides. The sequence goes on from JAFVLL020031425.1 coordinate 7,764, forward strand.
GTATGGGTCAAAATTATCGTTTTTTCTTTCATGCCAAAAATCATTAGGATATTAAGCAAAGATCATGTTCCACGAAGATATTTTGTAAATTTCCTACTGTAAATATATCAAAACTTAATTTTTGATTAGTAATATGCATTGCTAAGAACTTCATTTGGACAACTTTAAAGGTGATTTTCTCAATATTTTGATTTTTTTGCACCCTCAGATTCCAGATTTTCAAATAGTTGTATCTCGGCCAAATATTGTCCTATCCTAACAAACCATACATCAATGGAAAGCTTACATATTTAGTTTTCAGATGGTGTATAAATCTCAATTTCAAAAAATTGACCCTTATGACTGGTTTTGTGGTCCAGGGTCACATATTCCATTAAACTACATATATTATTATTTTAAAAATAAAATTATAATGCACACATGCCAGAAAGCCAGGATATTCACGTACAAGAACACTGTGCTGTGTTGACATCGAACAGTGACTTGTTGGCATGTTTCACACTTTCTTCCCACCTCATGAAGTTGTAATTTGTCACACGTTGCATTTTAATGTATCGCACATGTCACATCGTCTAATCACTGTCTCTCTCTCACACACACCTTCCATATAAAGGTGCTGATATCCTTGCCTTCATTAGAGCTGCAACAAGCCCAGGTCTCCGTCACGCTGAGATATATAATTAACACACAGATCAGCGAGGAGACGGGCAGAGGGCACTGGAGTCGGAGCCAGAGTCACTAATGATTCCAGAGAGACTCTCTCACTAGACAAAAAGAACAGCGGACAACGTATGGATAATTGAGAGCTATATAATACACACACACACAGAGAGAGATTACAGCAATAGTTCCCTCCAAATTAATATTCTGTCATCATTTACTCACCTTTATGATGTTCCAAACCCTTATGACTTTTTCTTTCTTTTTTTTTTTCTGTGGGACACAAAAGGATATATTAGGAAGAATTTTCACACTGCTTTTCCAAATGATAAAAATATTCTGAAACAATTATTTTCTTCTTTTTTTAAATGGATGTAAAAATAGTAAAGAATACATAATGGTAGATATAAACACACTGGCGGTCAAAAGTCTTAAAAGTCTTAAAATATTTCTTAAATAAGTCTCTTATGCTCACCAGGGCTACATTTATTTGAACAAAAATACAGTAAAAACAGTAATATAACAGTTACCTATTTGAATATATTTTAAAATATAATTTATTTCTGTGCTGCTTATTATTTTTGTTGAAACATTAATACACTACCATTCAAAAGTTTAGAGTATTTTTTTAAAATAAATAAATACTTTTATTAAGTAAAGATGCATTAAATTGTCTAAAAGTGACAGTAAAGACATTTATTTATCCATTTATCCATAAAACATTTTATCTCAAGATAGACCAAAGAATCCTGAAAAAAAAAATCTGTGATGTTTTCCACAAAAATGTGACCATTTGTTAAAGCAGAGCACTTGTTTTCAAAATTAATAATAATAATAATAATAATAATCAGAAATGTTTATTGAGCAGCAAATCAGCATATTAGAATGATTTCTGAAGGATCTTGTGACACTGAAGATTGGAGTAATGATGCTGAAAATTCAGCTTTGCATCACAGGAATAAATTACATTTTACTATATATTCAAATGGAAAATAGTTAGTTTAAAAAATAAATAAATAGTTTAAAATTGAAAATTATTTCACAATATTACTGTTTTTACTGCATTTTAGACCAAAAAAAATCTTAATAGTAAATAAACAATGTATATAAATGTAAACGCAAAATACAGTAGGTAGATGTATTTATTTTATAACATTGTTTTAGCTTGACATGGTAACAGTTTCATAACGGAGAGCAAAACATGAAAGAACTTTAATTTCTGGCTGAAACAACCCTTTAATGAGCCACTTATTTTGTGTTGCCTATTCGTTTGACACCACCAAACAGCAATTTACAGCATCTCTGTGATCATTATAGCCAGATTAATGGCCGTTTGAGCAGGTCCAGTGTTCGTAATCAGGGACAAACACTGGAGGTCGATGATGAATTATTAATACCGCCATGCTGAGATGGCATCGTTTGTGTGTGTGAAAGAGTGAGCGAGTTTTTATCTCTGATTCTGTTCTAACATGACTCCACTATGAAATCGGTTAAGCCGTCCATTTCCTCCTGCAGATTTGCCGGTAATCGTTTTCACCAGGCCTCGTCCAGTCTCTTTGATATACCTTTAATCTGCCGTTAGTTAAATTGTGAGGAAATCCTCGCTCGTTCCCCCGCATTTTTCGGACCCGTATCAAAGGCATCCTACGACAGCTCCAACCCTGAGAGAAAAATGTGGTGAAACGAAACTATTAGAGAGGAATATTTCAGGAAAGCAGGCATATCACAAAGATCAAAGAAGAGATGGTGAAAAAAACACTTATGCAGCAAAATACAAGATCTTTTAAGCTCTGGGAAGTTGAAGTTCACTCACTTTGTGCTCTACGCTAGCATCTCCTGTTTTAAGTGTTCAACTTTGATTGCCTAGATTTAATGGGTTTCTAAGTTGTTAAACATCTAAGTGCTGTGATGTTTCTATTGAAGTTTCTCATGGGAAGTAAAAATAGACTAAAATAAGTCAGGAGATGACAGTGAGAATATAAAATTTGATTATTAGAAAGGTTGAAGTTAATATTAAAATTAAGGTTCTGTATGTTACTGAAGCTTGTTTCTGCCACAAGATAAAACCCCAAAAAAACAAAATAAAAAAGGTCATTGCAACTTTCTGTCTCACAATTAGGATATTTTTTCCTTCCAAATCTGTTGAAGTTCATATTAAGATTAAGGTTCTATATGTTATTGAAGCTTGTTTCTGCCACGGGATAAAAAAAATAAAATTAAAAAAAGTTTGGATATTTGGATATTTTTCCTTCCAAATCTGTTCAGTAAAAGTCAAAACTGCGATATTAAATTTGGAACTGTGAGAATGAAAGTCAGAATTCTGTTTATATCTTGAAATTCTGACTTTTTTCTCAGAATTGTGAGAAAAAGTGGAATTGTGATAAAGTCCAAATTCTGAGTTCATATCTTGCAATTCTTACTTTTTCTCAGAATTGCAAGAAAAACAGTTTGGCCAAAACAGAATTGCGAGATTAAACTTAGAATTGGGAGAAATTCTGAATTCTGAGTTTATTTCTTGGAATTAGTACTACTGACTTTTTTTTTTTAGAATTGCGAGAAAAAAATCTGAATTGCGAGATATAAGCTCGGAATTGTGAGACATTCTGAATTCTGAGCTTATATCTTGCAGGGAAAAAGTCTGAATTGTGAGATATAAACTCGTAATTGTGAGAAAGTCAGAATTCTGAGTTTATATCTTGCAATCCTGACTTTTTCTCAGAATTGCAAGAAAAACAGCTTTGGCCAAAACAGAATTGTGAGATATAAACTTGGAATTGTGAGAAAAAAACTCAGAATTGCGAGAAATTTAGAATTCTGAGTTTATTTCTTAATTGCGACAAAACAGGTTGTATTGTGAGATAAAAAGTCGCAATTACTTATTTTTTATTCCATGGCGAAAACAACCCAGCAGGCACACAACGTTATAAGACGTTGATATTTGGTTAAATTTCGGTTGCGACGTCAGGTGACCAAAATTCAATGTAAATTCAATGTTTAATGTCAATGTTAAATTGATGTCCAATAATGACGTCAGCTGATGTTGAGATTTTGTTGTTTTTAGGTTGTGTAACCAAAATCCAACGTTAAGTCAACGTCAACCCGATTTTCATTCTCAACCAAAATGCACGAGGTCATGTCCGTCAA
>JAFVLL020031428.1:0-54296 GCA_021397915.2 Tor tambroides
ATGAAAGAATAAAGTTACGTTGAAACCAAGCACACCATTGTTTTTCTTGTGACATTACCAATAAGTTTGATGTGTCACATGGCCCTCTTCCTATTTAAAAAACAAAAGTTGTATCCAAGATGGCCGACTTCTAAATGGCCACCATGGTCACCACCCATCTTGAGGAGTTTGCCCCCTCACATATACTAATGTGCCACAAACAGGACTTTAATATCACCAACCATTCCCATGTTATTACGGTGTATCCATATAAATGGCCCACCCTGTATATTAATATAGAAAACTGTTATTTTAAATTGCAATAATATTATTTCGCAAAATTACAGTTTTTTTCTGTATTTATGATCAAATAGATACAGCCTTGATGATCCCAAACGTTTTACATCATAACATTTCCTAAAACCTTTTGTTTCAGCTTTAAAGTAGATCATGACTTTTGGATCCCCCTATATTTCTTGAACATCGATGTGTTTTCATCATACTGCGGTTACAGACATTTATTAATCTCTAAAACATGGCACAACAATATGGACAACCACGAGAAGGAAACTGAGAAACAAAAACTGAACTTTCCCCTGGTGGCTCACACACGCTCACTCGACCCTGATGATGACTATGTCAACCCTTCAAATCAAACAGCAAGGTGGAAATACTAGTTTCAAAGAAACTGCTCCAGAGTCAAAAACCAGAAGTGCCATATCTTGCTTTCACTTCTGTTCCTGGGAATCCCCCTCTCTATTGTCCGCTTCCCCCTGAAACACGGCCATCACTGCAGAGTCTATATGTGAACACTACTGCAGTGTGACGGGTCACCCTGAGACCGAGGGGAACTCCCTCAGAATGCAGTGGCTGTGCTGTTTTGTTGACATCATGCGCAAGTTCACATGAGGTAATGTCAGGGAGAACCACAACATCATACTATTGTTAAGGAGAGGGGGGCAGGGGACCGAGACTGGCAGCAATTTAATCTGGGGGTTTTACAAACCATATTGTGGGACAAAACATAAAAAAAACTCCCCAACAGAACAGTACAGTACAATTCTCACTAATACTACGAAATACCACAGTGATGATGTGCTCTTGGGAAAAGATCAAAAATGCTACACCAATGAGCAAAAACATGTTTTGTGAAGATGGTTGAGGTTTACAGTATGTTCTGGTACGCAGAACAAAGGAAATATTAAAAACTGACATCTAGCCTTTAGAAAGCCTCAAGGTCATGCGTTACTGTGATTTTACCACAGTTGAATCTTTTATAAAATATAAACGGTTTTATAAAATAGTGACAACACATATGTGATTCAAAAATGATCATCATAAAATCTGTTCCCAGGTTTATTAGCCTAACTATCATATGATACTAAAGACTGGAGTAATGGTTGCTGAAAATTCGCTTTTGCCATCACAGGAATAAAATACATTGCTATTTTAAATTGTATTAATATTTCTCAATATTACTGTTTTTACTGAATTTTTGATCAATTCGGTGAGCATAATTCAACTGAAGTTGTCACAGGGTTGTGTAAATGTTACAACGGCTTTGAACTCAGTTGGCCTAATCTGAAATAGCATTCAAATGATTTTTTAAAAGCAATTTGACTACTTACTCCTTTACAGAATTTAAAATGCACTTACTACAGGGAAAGTCCCTGTGATCAACCTGTGGTTATGCATACCAGAGCACAATGGTAATGTTTCATAGATCACTATTTTGGGGGGCTAGAACCAACAACTTTTTGCTTTTGTTCAACCACCTAGGCCACATCACCCGGAAAAGCATCATGTATCAATTAATATTACCTGTGAGCTGAGTTGTGGTGTGGACAGCTTCAGGCTCCTTACACACGGCCTGAAGTAAACTGACAGCACTGCTGTTCCCAACATGCTTCAGTCCCTCCACCAGCTCACGCACCGTTCCTCCAGACACCTGTAGAGGAGACAGATCATCAGCAGCTCAAACCAGAGCAACTACAGGATACACAAAACAAAATAAACGTTCAGCCTACTAGTAAATGTTAGAGCAATTCATCTCTTTAATGTCGTTCTGAGAAATATGGGTTGAACTAAACTAGATCCTGTAATTCTGGACATTTAAACAAAATCTAATCTAATCTAATCTAATCTAATGTAATATAATACAATGCAATATAATACAGACTTCTTTTATTCTCTGGTGTTTAAGATTCATGCAAAAATAATTTGTAGTGAAAAAGGCAGTAAATTAATTGACCTCATAGCTGTCCAGCAGCTTTCCAGCAGGGCAGGAGCTGAGTCTGAAGGCACTGGTCAGGATGCCAAGCCCCAGAGCGTGAGCCAGACTCTCCCAGCCTCCCGTCTGTCCTTCCAGTGCCTGGCACAGCTCCTGCTTTGTGTCAGAGCTCAAGCTCTTCATGTCACCTGCCAACACAAGCCAAACACATATTTAAAATGCACACAAACACAAAATCGTTACCTGTTCTTCACATATTTATTGGTTAAAAAGTTTTATCATGGTTTCTACACCTTTCAATGAATTCCCATGAGTTTTCTAAGGGTTAAAAAAGATTTATACAGTGACCGGACTTATTAAGAGTAGTTCCTAGTTGATTAAATATTTAGAAAAGGGCATAACTTAAATATACATATTTCCAAGTTTTTCACAAAAGTGGAAACCCTGAACAATACAAAAAAAAAACAAACAAACAAAAAAAAAGTATAATTCGGGAGCAACATTACTCCAGTCTTCAATGTCACATGATCCTTCAGAAATCATTCTAATGCTGATTTGGTGCTCAAGAAACAATTCTTTTTAATTATTATAACAACTTGAAAATGTTTGTGCTGCTTAATATTTTAGTGGAAACTGAATTTATTTCAGGATTCGCTGATAAATAGAAAGTTCAAAAGAACAGCACTTATTTGAAAAATACATAATTTTTTACATTATAAATGTCTTTACTGTCACTTTTCAAGTCAATATGAAGGGTTCAGATGTAGAAGCCTCAAAGTGCCAAAAATTTTTGAAAAAAAAATTCAGATGGCACTTTGAGGCTTTTGCATCTGAGCTCTTCATGTGTTCTTGTAAATAAAATGGTAGTGAATGGTAGTTTATATTCATCTCAGAGTTCATACCTTGTGGTGGAACGACAATGGTGGTGGGTTGATACTCTTCTCCATTAAGAATATCATAAACCTGACAACACAGGTAATACATTACATACAGTACCAATCACAACCTGCAAAGCAATTACATTACATAGCACAACAATTATCCGAAGAAATGGCTCTCTATCCCTACCTCTGGGGAGGTTGCCATGTTCATAGGGGTTGTCCCAGGAATATAGCCTTCATCTTCCTCCTCTTCCTCTTCACATGTACCACACAACTCATCATCTTTGAAGAACAGTGGTTCAAAGTTTTCTTTATGAGGATCTGCTCCTAAAAGCAATGTAAACAACACTAATTGGCAACCTCAAGTCGAATATGCATATGGTCAGAAAAGTACTAATTATCACTTGGGATGAGTGATCGTATATCTTCAATACGTTCATGAATAATTTGCTTTTGACTAAATTCTACCAGACATATACTGTATGCAGAACATTGACAACAGAAGAACAGGTTGTTACAGTTATTTGTAGACAGGCATGTCACGTTAGTCAGAAATATTTCAACTCTCATTAGTGACGCCTGTAATAAACACACACTTCCTCACCTGCAGCCATCAGGAGTGCGCACAGTTTGGTTGAGTCCCGTCCTGCAGCTACGTGCAAAGGAGTTGAACCGTTATAGGTGACACTGTCTACATATGCATTACCCTGCATAGACAAAATGTTATATAAAGTGTCATTTATGAAGAGATAATTACAATTAAGAACTTCATAAGAACATTATTTCAGCATTAAAAGAAATTAACTGACCATCCATCCATCCATCCATCCATCAATCAATCAACCACCTTTTTAATTCTCACAGTGAGAATGTGTAGAAAAAAACATGAAAGATTAATTTATGATAAAAATGGTGGGCTTCATGCGAAATAATCCAAAGGTTAAGAGCATGTGGAGCAAAACTTTACAATTTTAGGAATATGTAATATTCACTAAAGCAACATCCTTCACACCCATCACTGTACCTCCAGCAACAGGCATCCGGCGAGGGAAAGGTTTCCCAGTTCTGTGGCCAGATGAAGTGCTGTGCGGCCACATGTGAGCTCCTGGACCTCCACATCTGCCCCTCCATCCAGCAGGGCCCGCACACAACTCAAACTGTTTGCCTGTACAGCCAGGTGAAGCGGACAGAGACCTGAACACACACACGTAAACACATCTGAGCATACAGGACAGCTTCAAACCAGCTTAAATGGATCTCACGTAGTCAGTCCGCCATACCTGCTGTGTTGGGGATGCTGGTTAATTGTGCCACTGATTTGTGCTTCAGCAGCAATCGCAGCACGGTATCCTCTTTCTGCTGAGCCGCCAGGTGAAGTGCCGTGTTTCCATGGCGATCTGTGAGCGTGACATCCACCTCAGCCTCCAACAAGGCCTCGACTGCCTCTTTTTGCTGAGTCAACACTGCTAGGTGCAAAGGAGTCTGGAACAGATGTATCCGTTTTTTGGAAATTTCAAGTTTTGGTTGCAATGAAAAACAGAGATCCCATTCTAAGGTATAGTGCGAGTTTGAAGTATACCTGGTAAAGATCATTCCTCATGTTAAGTAAATCCTCTCCGGGGAGAGCCGAGATGACTTGTGATAGATTTCGCACGGCATCTGTCTGACTATGGATCACTCCCAGATGTAAACCCCTGAAAGTCAGATCCAAAACAGAACATTTAAGTAAACCTTTGATTTTTGGGAAACAAAGACAAAACAACATCTGAAATCATTTATTCATACTGACGTGCTTTGGTGAGAAGTGGGAAGTTTATGAAAATGGAAATTCTACAGAAATATGAGGTTGGTTTTTCTGACTTACGTGTCTCCGTTCTCATCTTGAGTGGACATGAGGGGGCGCTGTGGAGCCAGAAGCATTCTAGCATCACCGCTTACTGCGTAATGAAACAGAGCTTGAGCCTGTCTTCCAGCAACCTCAGCCAAACGAGGCTCTAACACGCAGCCTAAAAAGAGCAGATACACAAATACACACATTTACACAGAAATATCTACAAGCAATATGAAGCTTGTCTGGGTTTTAGCCCAGTTTGACCAGAGCTGGAAAACATTACATGAGCTCAAGTTTCAAATCAAGTCTAACCTGTGGTGTTTAATTCCAGATCTTCTGTAGGATCTGTGTCCTCACTTGCCACTCCCAAACCAACAGGTTCAGGCTGGGCACAGATTCGCACCACCCCACCTGCTGCCGGATCATCATCGGTATCACTGTCACTGTCCTCATCACTGTCTTCCACTGGTTCTTGATATGCTGTAAGATGAAGGAAAACTGAGAAACTGGCTTTGCTGAAGAGCAAAATCATATTATATTCACGGTTTCCACAAAAAATAAGTGCCACAAAAAAAAGAAATGCTTCTTCAACACTGAATCAGCATATTTAAATGATTTCTGAAGGCTCATGTGAAACTGCTGACTCAAGTAATGACAGCCAAAAATTCTGGAATAAATGACCTTAATGGATAGTAATATGGATAGTAAAATAATGGTAGTATGTGTGATTATACAGTCAAAACTGCTGTAATGATAGCAGCTTGATTGACAGCTTAGACACCCACTATGCTTGATGGTGGTCCCACCTCCTCCCATGCCTGAGAAGTTGTATCCAGACCCGTAATTGTTATAGGTTTGAAATCCCTGGAAGAAATGTCCTAGACGACAAAAGAATGTTTAACTAACATCACTGATATTTTATGTATGGTGGGATTTTCAGGATTCTAATAAAAAGTACTGATATGTGAAGTGTAATGCTATATTGATATACCTCCACCTCCTCCTCCGCTGGGACCACCCCCTGCTGTTGACCCACCCCCTCCTCCTCTAAACATGCCCCCAGCTCCGCCTCCTGCTCCACTGTAGTCCTGGAAGTTTGGGAGAGTCTTCTGCCTCTTTCTCTGGACTTCTTCTTTGTCTAAAAAACAGTTTAGAAGAGAAATTCCATTTTCTAAACATACTGTGTAGAGCTGTCACTAACGATTATATTGGTAATTGAGTAATTGGTCAATAATTCTGGCAATTAACTGAGTAATCAGATAATTATAATTAATTTTTTTTGTGGTAGTAAAAATAGACCTAAGCGAACAATAGCCTTTAAAATTACTTGCCATAAAACTGCCATTACTAAATTTACATGGGCAAAACGCAACCAAGGATTTTTTTTTAAATTGAGTACTCGAATTGAATCGAGGAATCATGACAGCCTTAATGTGGTATATGGACAGACTTTTGACCTTTCACTCAATTGTTATGCAGTTAAAAAAAAAATCTATATAATAATAATAATAATTTATTATATTATATTATATATATGTGAAAACAGAAATAGAAACTTCATTTTTTATATTTTTTCAGTTCTGTCTTGTGACAATATATTGCAATTTTTGTCTTAGCTTTCAAAATTAAAAAAAAAAAATTCTAAAAAAGAAAGTTTATGTTGCACAGTAACAATCAAAGCTTTCTGGAGTTGGTTAAAGACTATACCTATAATCTGTGGATGGTAGGTGAAAGGTTTGGGTTCACTTGTTTCATTGTCTGACTTTCTTTTTAGCTGCACAAACACAGAGATGGGCTTCTGGAGGTTCTGGTCCCGATATTTAGGCGTCTTGAAGACGATGGCAAACTAAAGGATGGAATTGAAAAGTGGATTATTCATGCCACCAGAACATTTTTTTTTAAATAATATTGTAAAATCCCAGTCATCCAAAGTCAAGATGCAACAGTGATTTGTCTTGATGAATAAATATTTTTATTCAGCAAAGATGCATTAAACTGATCAAAAGTGAAGGCATTTATAATGTTACAAAATACTTCTATTTCAAATTAATGGTGTTCTTTTAAACTTTCTATTAATTAAAAAAATCTGAGAAATAAGTATTACAGTTTCCACAAAAATATTAAGAAACAACTATTTTCAACATTGGTAATAATAAGAAAAGTTTCTTGAAAAGCAAATCAGCATATTAGAATGATTTCTGAAGGTTCATGTGAAACTATAGATTGTAGCTTTGGCAACACAGGAGTAAATTACATTTTAAAATATATTCAAATAGTAATTGTACTGTAATTTAATCAAATAAATGCAGCCTTGGTAAACATAAGAGACTTCTTTCAAAAACACTTATACTTTTAAAAGGTAGCGTAAGAAGAAAGTAAATAGGGTCAGTTTTGATTTCATATTGACTTAATAAATCCCCAGTAGCTGTGCTTTACCAACTATTTACCCAGAGAAGTTAGGATTTATCCATAAGAAAACAGAACAAAGAGATCATTAAGTCACTGAACACAAAGGATCATGTTTCGACCAGCAGGGTCAAACTGTGGCTGTAGAAGTACAGTGTAGCTGTATGTGGCGGCAGACAAGTTCTTGTGCTGACCTGTCTGTGGACGTCTGTGGGGGAGAAATCCCCGTAGGCCTCCCAGGTTAGACCTGACTCATCATCTTCATAAAACCGCACCTGGATATCATCTGTCACAACAACAAAAACAAACAATGACATCACATACAGTATGAGGAAAATAAGAAAATGAAATTATTGTGAACCAGTGGGGAAAGAAAGAGGAAATGACTGTCACCACACACACAGAGTAAAATTTGAATATCTGTCATCAGCATGCAACACATCGTTACTTCCGCAAAAGTCATGATTTACCACAGTACAAACTTCATTTAGTGGCGCAACTGATATGCACATTATGGACACATGATCTAAAAACATATCCAAATTGGTATCAGATGGAAATACCCTGGTATTTTGATATATACCATGATACCTAATGATTCAATAACCCATATAACACTGTATTTACAAATAATATCGTTGGCTGGGTATCATCGCTATATGATTGTCATTTAATGTGTTGCAATTTATCACAATATCATAGTTGGATCACAAATGAAACTGTGATATGAATCTCATTCCTCATTTTAAAACACTCAAGAGCTTGTTGTAAATGTTTCAGAGGATTTGGTGCATAGTAATGGTGAACGATGATCATTTTGTATTCCAAGATCATCTATTTATCCTACATGACTTGCCCATGAAGATCCAGTTTTCAGCGAAGGGAGGAGAAAACAATATGATATAAGAGAAATGGCGAGCGAGTTATTGAAAAACAGTCGTATAGTGAAATTTCTTTTGCCACTTAATTTGCATATGAAAAGGGGAATTCGCTATAGCTGGAAAACTGCAGTGAAAACTTCCTTCAAGAGTGGCAATGCGTGTCCAGCATCTATCACACGAGAACAAGGTGGCTTATCAGCTGCAGGTTAAAGGGTAAACTGTTCGAAGGCGGCTTCATTCAGAAAAATGTATAACACGGCTTGTTCAAATTTTGCTGATTCCTAACTCATCTACACCATTATACCCTTTTCTCCTGAAATCAAGAATTCTTGTACCAAAAACAGTCCCTCTTTAGTTTCAAAAGACCATTCTCCATCCTCTCTTTCTGACCCTTAGGAAAGTCCTCTTTATAACAATTCAGTTCCCTTTGGTGGCCATCTTGGTAATGCTCCAGGGCAGTTTTTTTCCAGCCAAGCAGGTACAGCTCTAGCCTGCTTGAATGCTTAGAGACTGAAATCTCTGAAACTGTTTGTCAATATTACGCTTAAATACATTTACATTTAGTTATTTAGCAGATGCTTTTATCCAAAGCGACTTACAAATGAGGACAATAGAAGCAATCAAAACCAACAAAAGAGCAACAATATGCAAGCGCTATGACAAGTCTCAGTTAGCCTAAATAAAATAAATAATAATAATAATAAATATAATATTTCAAACCAGAAATACAATTGGACAACAATAAGATCATAACCTTACTCCTTTAATTGAAATCATGCACATTAATACCATTTTTCAAGTTGGTCCAGCTAATTTCAAGAATAAAACAAAAAGATGACAGCTCTGTCAAAAAGGGTGATTGGCCCAGAAGGTGGGACTTCCTGTTATTTACCAAAAAGGTGATTGGCTCTGCAAAATTGAGCATTACAAGTTATCCTATTCACTTTTATGCAAGTGCATGCATTTCATACTCCTAAAATTTCTCTGTTCTGTTTTTGGTACTTTATTTTTAAGATATAATATTGTTCAAAAGTTTGGGATTGGTAAGATTTTATAATGTTTTGAAAAGAAGTCTCTTTTGCTTACCAAGACTGCATTTATTTGATTAAAAATGAGTAAAAACAGTCATATTGTAAATATTATTACAATTTAAAATAACCATTTTCTATATTAATGCATTTTATTCCTGTGATGGCAAAGCTGTTATTTCAAACATTTATTGTTATTATTATTATCATTATTATCAATGTAAAACAGTCATGCTTTTTTTAAATTTTGCGGAAACAGCAAAACTTTTTTTCAATATTCTTTGATGAATAGAAAGTACAAAATAATTTTAAAAAAAAATCTTTTTGCAACAGTTTAAAAAGTCTTTAATGCATCAATTCAATGCATCCTTTCTGGAAAAAAAAAAAATCTTATTGACCCCAAACTTTTAAACGGTAGTGTATATGCAAATGATCTGTAAATCTAGGAATTTGTATGTGAATGTCATCATGGTTGTGATCTCACAACCACAGTAATTTCTGAATGACCCTTTAATATCTCCACTGTGAACGTTATCAAACCCTTTATTTCAAAGCAGCATGGAAAATTCATGCTCTTCACTTGTGTCCTTCGTTCTGTTCAGCAATAGCAGACAGGCAGAGCATGTAGTGACTGTTATGATATTGCTTTCTGACCTTTCTGGACTTTGTCACACAGCAGATAGACCTCCTCTCCTCCTGTCACACAGCCAGCAGTCCGATCCATCCGCACTATTTTCAGATTGGAGGCATTTGGGGCCTCTAAAAAGCCACAAGAGAGACAAAGGCATTAGAAATGAAACAAGTCTTTCTGTATTTTCATTTTTGTGGAGTTTCTTCATTTTCCCTTTCCTTTCTGTAGCAGTCTCGTTTTACAAGCATGAACTCTGACAGTGCTAAGAAGAGAGGCAGAAATGGAAACAGAGATTATTAGAAAAGGGAGGGGAAATCGAAAGTGTAGGCCTAGTTTCAGAGAGGAAGCAATACCCGATAGTTCTCTGTCAGAGAGTGAGAGTACGAGTGAGACAAATGGAAGAAGAAATGAGAACGAGATCAAGAAGGAGACTCTAAAAATATCAATAATTAGCCCCAAAACTCAAAATCATGTGGCAACTCTGTTGCCAAACTTCTCTTCCTCTTCTGAGTCACGGCAGTTTCTGTTGCTAAATTATACAGATTGGGCTAAAAACCATAATTTCTATTGACTATGAATTAGAATTGTCAAACTATAACTAAACCCATTAAATGAACCTATTTCGTTACTTTACAAAAAAATAACGTAAAACAGTTAAAAAAAAAAAAACTATTAAAAAGGTTAATAAATGCTATATTAGTATCTCAATTATACTAAAATAACACTGGTATGAATGCTTTTGACATTTTTATGCTTTATGACGCTCACTGCTGTCAAAGATGGGGTCTGAAATGACCGGATCCAGTCGGCGGGAGAACCCTCCATCACTGTCGGGCAGGAAGGCTGTGAACATGAGCCGTACCACGCTCAGATCCATCTCCTTCGACTGATGAATAGATGCACTGCTAATCAGGTTCCTCTCAGCATCTAAAATACATGAACACAGTCACAATATGCCGAGGTTTTTTATATTCAACACCTCATGCATTCTCCTAAACCTTTCTGTTGACCAAAGCATTCTTAGATCATCAGGAGAATTCTATCCATAGTGACTTACAGTACAGTTTTTATAGGGCCAGTGCCCATGGACCAAACTGCCTTGGCACAAAGTGAAAAGTGATTGCTCCTTGTAGAGTTTGAAACAACAACCTATTGGTTACTATCCCAGATCTTCAACTTTTAAGCTACAATGACCATAAGCTCACCAGGGCTCTACAATTAGGACGGTCACTTGTATTTTTGGCTTGAAAAGTACAAACCAATAGTAATACATCCCATTGCATGCCATCATTTTCTTTGTGGTGAGGCAGGAATAAATGTCGGAAGGGTAAGTAAATATCTGAACTACCATCCTGACTTGGCCAGCAGAAAAATGGATGGATATCCTGAATAGAGACATAATCTGTCAGGAAAATTTCACGCACACATAAACACACTTCTCCTACCTGTGAGTTCTCTCGCCATGCGAACCTCTCCTTGTAGGGCATCTATCTCAGGATGGATAAATATACCATAGTTATACCCCAACCTGTAGGCCTCGATCATTCTCTCTTCCAAAACTTTGCTTACGTTCTTCTTTGTCACATGCAAAATGCCCAAGTTAGGAAAACTGTAAAACATTTGCAAGTGAACATTAATTAAGAGCCTCACTGTTATCGTTGCATGTACCAAGAGTGCTGTTGCTCAGAAAAAAGTATTTTGAATAACTGGATGTTGAGGGACAAATTCAGACCTGATGCTTGAATCTTTGGGCTGCAAGTCGGCCATGCAGATTCCTTTATCACACTGCTTGCCCACCAGGCTGTGAGCATGAAGATGGGGTTGGTCAGTGTTGGTCACCAGCTGAACTACCACTCGCGCTGCACCCTGGTAGTTACAGATCTGTTGCCCCAAAAACAAACAGAACAAAAACATTAAAAAAAATAATAAAATGGCTAATACAAATTTAATCTGCTAAATACCTATATACTGTATATATGATTTATTTCACAGTAAAAAATACAAATTCTTTATATCATTATAATAAACTATTTAATAATAATATTAATCATATGAATAACAATCATCATCATGCATAAATAAAAAGCATTATTTTTGTCAATATTATTTTGTGATAATACATTAATTTATACAATTTACTGTGAAATAATAATGTTTATTAACATTATTAAACAATAAACATACACTTAAATTACTGTACATTGTTCAAGTAGGTAGACTATATACAATTTGACATATTTGTATAGCAGTTCCGCAAATACTTTACATAAAGTCTAAAAGGCAAACCAGAAGACATTAATGGCAAAGGAATGTCACAGGTATGCTAATCTCATTTTGGTGGGGGAAATCCCAGCATTCACAGGGAAAGTGGGCGGACCATTTGTGGACTTTTCCACAACATAATTTGGCCATTCTTATCAACAACATCCTCAACACACAGAAGAGCTAAAATGAAAACAAAAAATGCCACAGTAGACTGAATTAATCCCAAACATTAATAAGAAAAGACTTAAAACTGTCTCCTCTTGACTCATATGACAAGGTGTGTGGTTTGACTGCTTCTATAGGCCAACTTCAAATATGGCTCATAAGACACTTTCTCTGGGACGAAATGACTCATCTTCATAGCAATATCAACCCCCAGAAAAAAAATACCCAGCGAATATCAAAGAATATGAACACGAGCCCCTCTAGAAAAATCGTTTGATGATATCACGAAAGCAGTGATGCCACGCATGAAAACATAAATGTGCGCCCATACGTGAATAATGATCCTCCATCTCATCCTTTCAGATCCGGCTGAGAGTCAAACAACACTAAAGAGAGCTGCTGAACAGTTGACGTGCTGTATGAGCAACAGCTGAGCTAATTTCCTTCTACCGTGAGCAATGATATAAAAATTCATCAACCCAGAAATCCCTACAGTAAACCTGTATTATGTATATAGTAGAGCGATAAATAGTAGACCTTATAGTAGACCACAAGTCAAATACCAACATGAAAAACATAGGGATCCCAGCGCTTGTGTTGAAATAACCAATACTGACTATTTAAAACAATAGACTGCATTACTGATGTAAATACAGTAAAGGTTGTGGTTACAATGGTAAATCCAAATACATCGTTGAGAAGGTTTAACAACTTTTTTTTTTTTAATAATAGCACCATTAGCAATGGAAATTCATGAAATTTGTTATGTTTCCTCTTCCTCCATATTCAAATTAAGCTGGTTTGGATTAAGAATTTAGGGAATCACTTTAAAATAAGGTTAATTAATATTTATTTTATGTTAATGAAAAATAAACATCAATTAATTAACGTTGAAATGTTCATTTATATTTGTTTATACAGTTTAATGCTGATCAAAGGGGGCATACATGTACTTACACAATTGCATAATGTAAAAAGACTGCACTATATATAAATCATAACAAATTACAAACATATAAATGATCAAATAAAAGGTGCAGCTGCAATATAGTCAGTGCAGACATGCACTGAAGAAAACTTCAGCAATTTCAGTGGTGACTACTATAAATGCCTCTGATTGGCCATTGCATTCAGAAGCTGAACAGAAACGGGTGTGATTGGTTATAATGCTCAACACTGCAAAGAAAACAAACATAAAAATGTGTAAAAAGAAATCTGATGCAACCTGAGTAGATCTAAATTCAATGTTGCAATCAACACTTTTCATTACTTTTCACATTTAACTTTAATCGTGACTGCTTTAATAATTTTGTTTAATCGCACAGGGGCATGTTTTTTTCTCCTTCCTACCTTAAATTAGAGGAGCATTTATGCACCAAGCCATGGTTAATTTCTGACCCTGATCCGTTAATATTATTTAATGAAATTAAAGGTGCAGTAGGAGATCTTGGAAAATGCTAACTTTAGCCTGATAGCACTGAACGCGAACGTCCCACCCTCCTTGCAAATTGCTGTTCAAAGCCACGCCTCCTGAACTCATATACGCACACAGACGACCAGATACATCATATGTCATTCACCGGTGAGAAAACTTTATAGTACAGTTAGTAAAAGTACTACAATACCAGGAAGGAAGATTAGGTTGTTGATGTTTGCCTGCCATTTTTGCTCTGTCTGCAATAGCGTACGTGTAGGCGCTGATGACGTATCCTGTCTGCACGAACCAGGTGAGCAGAGGTATGCAAATACATGTTGACAGGCAGGTAGGAAAGTCAAACATTTCTTGGTCCTACGCCTTCCATAGAATATATAAATACAGATAACTATATTTAGACCACTTAACTTAATGATTGTTATCGGGATGTGAAGAGACTTTCAACCAGCACAACAAAAAATGTTTCTGAAGACAATCACCTATTGCACCTTTAAGCTGACATGAACTAACAATGAACCATTGTATTTTTATTAACTAACATTAACAAAGTTTAATAAATAGTCTAACAAATGTATTGCTCATTTTTAATGTTACTTAATGCATTAACTAATGTTAACTAATGGTTAACAGAGAGGAGAGGAGAGGAAACAACAAATAACTATAAAATCTTAACACAAAATTGGTTTTCAGCACCTTTAGTGCTTGGGGTTCTAATGTAATACATTTTAATATAACACTGTCGGATATAATGCAACATTAGACTCAAGAACTTGGAGCCCTAGTAAAGCCCACACTTACTCGGAGGTGTATGTGTAATGTACACACAAACACACACGCATCTCTTTAATGTGTGTTTGTGTGCGCTGCATGTCAGAGCGTGTCGGTGTAAGAGGGGGCGAGCTGCTGCACATTTCGTTTCCCATCTCTGACACCACATTACATAGAACGAGTCTTCCCACTAATTACCCCAGTGACACACTGAGGAAATTCCCAAACGGACTGCCGTCATGAAGGAGAGCGTGGTAATAGAGAACAGAGTTCTCCTTTCATTTCTCTCCTTTCTTTCCTTGTTTTGTTTCAATCACTTTCTCAACCTTCAGCCACTGTGATCCTAAAATAAGTGACCTGGCACAGAACAGCAGTTGTAAGAGACAGCAGCTACTATTTTTAGTTGAGTGCTCCAGCAAATATTGCATCATTGGGATTTATCATTTGATGAAAGAGCTGCCGTATCAGACAGCTCTCTCTCTAGATCTCAGAATTATGCAAACTAGTTTTCCTGAAGGAAATACCAGTGTTTGCAAGCTGGCAAAAATGTTATTATTTACTCATGAATGGTGACCACGGGCTATGAACCTTTAAAAAAATTACAATTATTCCAAGTCTTCTGAAGCCATACAAGCTTTTTGTGATTAACAGTCCAAAATGTAAGTGATTCTGGAGCTTGACAGCCTCTGGTTGGCATTTACAGTCATTGTACAAAAAGTGGGAGAAAAAGTGGCATGAACATTCTGACATCTTTTGTGTTTCACTTAAGAAATATGGATAAACAGGCTTAGAAAGCATCAAAATTAGGTAAACTATTCTTTTAAAGCTTTAGGTTAGCATGCGTTCTATACATTAGCAGACAGATCACAATTCACTATGCTAAATATTAAAGAAAGAATTCATAATTCAGGTTGCAAATGCCATGAGGACATCATTTCTGTCAGTTACACAATGTGAAGTCTCTCATGCTCACCAAGCCTGCATTTATTCGATCAAAAATACAGTAAAAACAGAAATAGCAAAATATTATTATAATTTAAATGAACCGTTTTTTATTTTAATATATTTTAAAATGTAATTTAATCCTGTGAGGGCAAAGATGAATTTTCAGCCATCACATGATTAAAATTATTGATAAAAAAAACCCAAAAACAAATAAAAAATATAAAATATGTACACATTTGAATGGTAGTGTTAAGTCAAAGAGAGATTTTTAAGCTTTATTTTTTAATTTCATTAAGAGGATAAAGTCTGCCAAGACCAAAAAATAAATAACAGCCTGTTCTGTTAGATTAGCACTTGGAAAGGAAACAGAAGAAAATATGTTTATCCTCTTAATCTAAATCCTATTGCCCAACCAGAAGCGAACTGTAAGAGAATGGTTTGTTTATCTCCGGGAATCAGCAGAGCTCTATCTGGTTGAACCTACCTTCACTTGTGGGTAAGACTTCCTGTTCTTCTCACTGGAGGCCCCTGGGAGTCCTCCATGGGAGGGGCCTTCACATCCATAGCGGAACCTGAAACCCCTCTGGAAATGACAATGTCAGACTTAATATTTTGCTATAACGAGTTTGTTATTGTTTGTTATTGCCAGAGTTACCAGTCTCTTCTGAGCTGTTGTGCCATTACAGTGTGTTTAGCTTGCCACATTAGGAAATTTACTTGCAAAAGCAAGAGAACATTTCATTGCTGTCTTATTTAACTAGTTCAAATCATTTGCACAAGAGCATTTGCAAAAATATTATGTGCATTACCTGTTTTGGTTGTTCGACGATTCGTAGATAAGGTCCGTCGACTGCAAAAGAAGAGATGCAAAATACTTGAATTCAACTGTTAAATGAAATTCCCTCGTCAGTTCTTCTGTTAATCTTCCACTCAGCAGTTGCTCTCAAGTATCATTCACACTTCCACATCTTTACGCTTGCTAGATCATGAATAACAACTCAAATCTGTTCTTCACACAAAGCAGTCAAAAGGCAAAAGGGCAGCGTGAACATTGTGCCGAATATCTCCTTTTGTATTTTATGACAAAAAGGAACTTGTATGCTTACAACGTCAGTGTCTCACTGCATTGCAAACAGAAATACGCAAACATGACTAGCTGACCAGGTGTTGGAAAATCAGAAGGATTAGAATTCAATCTCTCCATGCAGACTTTCTGGCCATCAAGTATATCAGAGCATTCGCTGAGAGGCGGGTGCTCTGCAGATATTTCAGGGCCAAAGCTCTTGCTGCACCACGTGTTTCCACAGAAGCGCAAGCCTCTTCCTCTTCCTGTGCACTACAAGGACTGAGACCACATCCTTGGTGAGGCGCAGCTAAATCAATCAGCTGCTAAAACTGCAGAATTTAACCTCTTATAGCACAACTTCTGTGTCCACTTCTCCCGTTACACTGACATAATGAAAAGGTCCAGATCTATGAGTGTAACAGGGACAGGTAATTTATTTTTTAAGATATAACTTGGTTGTATTTCCAACATTACTCATCGGTTCTTTACTCGATGAGGTGTCTCAGGTCTAAAGCAGATGTCAAAACCACAGGTGCACTGAACCCAAAATAGCAATACATTAGTCAATTGTGAGATTGAACAAACCATATCAGAACACAGTAATTAGTGTATGGACTACTTGACCGCAGTAGCTAACTGCATGCTTGAATAAAGATGAACTCTGTTCGAAAATTTTGTCTAACTGGTTTGACTAACAGTTAATTACCACCTCACACTGAGAAAAAAAAATTATGCTAGTTGCTTTCTTGCTGCTAATGTGAAGATCCCCCTCCCCCATAATAACCCCATGTACTAAAAACCTAAATGAACAGTTCACCCAAAAATGGCAGACAATTTGGTGAAAATTTACTCACTGCTCAAGCTATTCAAGATGTAGATGAGTTTGTTTCTACATCGGAACAGATTTGGAGAAATGTAGCATTACACCACATGCTGATCAATGGATCGTCTGCAGTGAATGGGTGCCGTCAGAATGAGAGTCCAAACAGCCGATAAAACATCACAATAATCCACACCACCGCAGTCCATCATTTAACATCTTGTAAAGTGAAAAGCTGCATGTTTGTAATAAACAAATCCATCAAGATTTTAACTTCAAATCATTGTTTC
The DNA here is from genome assembly GCA_021397915.2 of Tor tambroides. NCBI lineage: Eukaryota > Metazoa > Chordata > Actinopteri > Cypriniformes > Cyprinidae > Tor > Tor tambroides. Next base: position 17,622 of record JAFVLL020031428.1, read on the forward strand.
CAGCTAAAATACAAGTCCTCTATCCATAATATTGCTTTCTTCAGAGAAAAAAAGTCATCTTGTCTGAATCAGGAGAGAAACTGACCATTCTGAATAAATATGTTGATGGATTTTGATGTGAAAGGACAACAGGGTACCTAGAACAAGTGTTATTATGGACTCACATTTTAGCCAGAAGGACCAATTTAATGTTAAAACACCTCATTTCTTACAAACACACAGCTGTTCACTTCACAAGTTGTTGGACTGATTGATGGACTATCATGTTGATTACTTGTGGATTATTGTGATGTATTAATCAGAGGCTTGCCCTCTAATTTTGATAACATCCATTTATTTCATGAGATCAATTGGTGAGAAAGTGATGTAATGCTAAATTTTTTTCTTCGCACAGTGAAGCACAGTGAGAGTTTTTCAAAATATCTTCTGTTCCACAGAAGAAAGAATGCCATACAGGTTTGGGAGTTTTATTTTTGGGTGAACTATCCCTTTAAGTGTGCCCTTTTGATAGTCTTTCATTCAAAGTAGAGGCACATATTGATTTACACGGTTTTACTCTGCTCAGGTAGATCAAGCACACGTGTTCAAAGGTGGCAGCCCCAAAACTGCACTTATCTCAGAGAGGTTTCTCACGCAACCACATGGCGGTGAAGAGCTGTTCATGGTTTTCAGTCGTGTCTCTGCAATCCAATGAGGAAGTGAAAAGTGTGGGGGGGAAAAAAATAGATCAGCTCCTGTAGTGCCACCCCACACAATATACGAATGACTGTGTGTGACATCACTGAACCAAGGAATGAGATGTTTCTGGAATTTTCTGTCTCCATTTCTTTAGTTTAGTTTATTGGATTTAGACCTCTTACTAAATCTTACTGCAGGGTGACTGTTTTCTTAAAGGAATAAAACAAGAAGAAAAAGGGAAACGAAGGCTAGTCTTACCGCATCCATTCTGCAAAGTTCAGCAAGTTATCTCATTGTCAAGACCTTGATTTAATGACAAATCTGAAAACTCAAAGAAGACTCTTACCTGTCCTCATAACATTATTGTTGTGGATGCCCGGAAACGGTGTCGGGTCCATGGTCATCCATATCGTGTCGTCTCTAAATGGGTCAATTTGTCCTATGTACTTCAGTGAGAGAATAAAAACAAAAACAATGAGACACACATGCAATTGCATGCAATGATGACTATTTTTAATGCTTTACATTTAACTTTAGCAACAGTGTACTTTATAAACAGCTCCATGACTTTGTGTCATAAACACAGAGGGTTTTTTCAGTGTTGCATAAGGACAGGGTTTGAATTTAGGAGTCAGATTACTAGCACAGGTGTAAGATGCATCACTGTAGTCAGTGCAGTAATATGATTTTGTGATATATGTGGATACAAAACTGAACAAACAGTAATGTGTATAGCTTCATTTGGTGCTGTGTTAAGGGTGAATCGCAACCACAGAAGGCAGGAAAAAGGAAAACCTCCTCAACTTTCTAAGAGACACTTCCTGTGTGATGCTGTGGTATACACAAATTAATATGTCCTGTTTCAAATGTAATCATTTACTATCAGGCTTATATGCCTTCAAAGGCCTACATCTGTTACAAGCAACAGAAAAAAAGAGCTCTGAGGTCTATGTTTATCTTGTGTAGATAATTACAAGGCATGAGCTTCATGCTATCTGTCTGCTATCAGCATGATAATAAACATTTTCATAAATAAATTAGCAGCTAGCAACAGAAGCTTATAAAGTCAATACGAAATCAAAACTGACCCAATTTACTTCATGGTTTTACAGTTGGTGCCAAAAACACTCAGAAATATGTAAAATTGGTTTCGAATGACAATTGTTACTTTAGACATTGTAGGACACACTCCCTCACCTCTGCATGGTATGGATCCTCTCCAGCCATGATTCCTGTGGAGAATATTAAAACAAATTAATTCCCATTTCATATTCGTATTCTTATTCAGACAGTCTCCAAAAGTAGTCAAACACTGGAAATATAAAATAGAAAATATGAAGGGAAGTGAAAAGCTAATTCGTTATTGGATACACAATTACTAGAGGTGGTTTGTTCATTAGCGAATCTGTGTTTTTGAACGAATCTTTTAAGTAAATCGTTCTCGTTCACTTCCATGCTCTAAACTTAAATTTTCGTTACATGAAGAAGTCACTCCGCATTTCTGCCTTCAAAGATTGAATATAGTCCAAGAAATAGTATTCAAGTGCGGTGTTTGAATATACGCCTTTGAATTTGTGTTTTTTGGGTATGAACAAAGCTCGTGCTGGACTATCTAGCGAGACTTGACTTGTTCATTCAGTTCGTTGACGAACTAGGCTACATCTCCTTTGTAAACAAACTAATGGAATAAAACACTGTTTGTGAGTAAAAAATTTGTTCAGTTCATTGTATGAGTCAAGAAGGCGGCAAAAGCATTAAACGTGTAAATGTGAATAATGTTCATGTCTTTTTATAGCTATAAAAACTTTGAAAAAAAGAATAAAAATATCTGTTATGTTGTCAATTGTAGGGAATCGGTTGTATGAACACTCACAGCAGAACAAACAAGCAAACAAAAAATAATCGCATTGTCTCGCCACCTACTGGTGTTGAGACTTGAGACCTGCAGAAACGAATCAGTGAGCAAATCATTTAAAACATTTGCGTTATTGGAATGAATCAGAATCCCAAACACTTCTACTATGGAAGCATATGTGTAGCTAAATTCAATTTGAAATGTAATATGCAAAATGGCAATGCAATATGTAAAATGGCAATGTATTTCTGTATTTAAATTTACATTTTCCCAGTCATATGTGCAACATTTAGTGCAAAATGAAAATGAAAATTCAATTATATCATTTAAATTTGCCATTTTCCACACTAGTTTTAATATGCAAATTAAAAACATATTTTAAAGCTTTATAAGTTGCAAAATTAAAATTAAAATGTATTACCCAAATTGATTAGACATGTTTAACATGTCCAAGCAAAAACTGTAGCAAAATTATCATTTAAATGCACACCAACCAATCATGATCTGGCTCAAGTTCAAATTTCATTGGACAATAATGTGAAGTGGAGCGGTCATTTTCCGTTCTTATTCATAAATTGGGTGAAAATGATATGGGACAGACGAACTTATTTGTGGAACGATCTGGATCTGCGGTTTGTCTCATTTTATAAATCAAATTAGCCTACATTGCTGGGAAAACAGATGCTGAATGACTACAAAAGCACTGCACAAAACAAAAGTCGTAATAATGGTAATCAGTAGGCTATTCAAAACACTCATATTTATGTATGATATCCTACACCGTTTACTATTTGATGAAACTATCATAGTTAATGAAGCCTACAGGCCTATTATGTGAAGTGTAGGCTGGCGAAATGGTGATGTGAAAGGACTTTATTATTTTACCATTTTTGATAATTATGCAACATTATGAAAGTGTCTTATGCTCATCAAGCCTGCATTTATTTGATCAAAAATACAGAAAAACTGTAATATTGTGAAATATTACAATTTAAAAGAATGTTTTTCTATTTTAATATACTTTAAAATATCATTTATTTCTGTGATTCAAAGCTGAATTTTCAGCATCATTACTCCAGTCTTCAATGCATGGTCCTTCAGAAATCATTCTAATATGCTGATTTATTATCAATGTTGGAAACAGTTTTGCTGCTTAATTTTTTTGCTTTTTATTTTTATTTATTTATTTTGGATCCTGTGATACTTTTTTGGGGTGCATTGATAAATAAAATTTAAAAAGAACAGCATTTATTCAAATTAGAGATGTTTTCTAACAATATGGAGCTTTACTATCACTGTTTCTATCAATTTAACAAATCCTTGCTGAATAAAAACTAATTTCTTAAAAAAAAAAAAAAAAAAAGCTTGAATGGTAGTGCATATTGTTACAAAAGTTATATTTTAAATAAATGCTGTTCTTTTTTTTTTTTACTTTTTACCTATAATGTTTTTTTTTTTTCACATTTGAGCCCCTGCCCCTGAGGAACTTTCTGCACGTCCCTGTTCAGGTGCCACGGAACACGCGCTATTTTACGGATTAAAAATAAAAGAGTAATAAAATATAAGGTAAGGTAGTAAATAAGTGTAGAATAGCACTGTGTGTTTGCTTATGTGCATCAATCCGAGTGTAAACGGTGAGAGATGTTCAGGCAGGTGAAAAGCGTTTGGTTAACGGTGAATATTGACCTATATAGTGCGTCCTGTTGCCGAGCCCCGCCTTGATGTAATGATTGACAGCTAGGGGGCGTGCTCGGCTCGGAATGCATTTTCAAATCCACAATGACTTAAACTATATTCATCGCGGGGTATTTAATGAAAATGCAATTGAAACGTCATATATGTAAGTGTCAATGCATTTAAGAAAAATAAAAGACATTTAAATCACCATTTTGCTACCCTTTTGCTGCACCTTTGGCTCAGAATGCATTTTGAAACTCTCATTGCATTTTGCTACAATTATCACGCGGTATCACGATGAAAATGCAATCCCAAGTGTCCTACCCCTAAGTCTAAATGCATTTAGGAAAAACAGCATTTAAATGATAATTTTGCTACAGTTTTTGCTTGGACATGTTAAACATATCTAATCAATTTGGGTAATATATTTTCATTTTCATTTTGCAACTTATAAAGCTTTAAAAATGTTTTTAATTTGCATATTAAAACTAGTGTAGAAAATGGCAAATTTAAATGATATAATTTAATTTTCATTTTCATTTTGCATTAAATGTTGCACATATGGAATGGGAAAATGTAAATTTAAATACAGAAATACATTGGCATATTACATATTGCATTGCCATTTTGCATATTACATTTGCAAATTGAATTTAGCTACACATATGCTTCCATATTCTACATACGTCTCAAACACTGAATGACAACAAACTCAGACATCTGTTTAATAGATGCCCGCTAATCTAAAACAAAGTAGATGCATCACTTCGCGTTTGGAACATCAGAAATGTACTGTTCGAACAGAACTTCTATTTTAATCAACTCCGGATGTTCGGACCGAACGCGCCTTGATTCCCAATGTACTGTATTTGTACATTTTGACACACAGCCAGCATAACACTTATCAGTCACTCAAACTTTCTAATGTCGGATCCTAACCAAATTCCACCATAAAACGCATTAATGTGCATCACGAGGTGTTAGTACTCACCCAAACCAGCTTATCAAAAGTCTTTGATAGCTGAAATGTGCATTTGGCCTCTGAGGCAGAAGTAGGAAGTTCAGCAGCAGCACTTGATACAAAGTATCACAACAACCTTTAGATGGCAACATGGGCAACTCACAGACAACAAGCATGGCTGGATCTACGAGGCTGCTTACCTTTCCTGATAGATATCCGAGATTCAGAATCAACATCAAACAGCTGGGATCTGGGATTCAGAGTCAAGTTTTCTTATTCCTTACAACTTATTTCTCCATGTCGCGCTGAACTCAACTAATGTAAGCTGATAGAAAGTCAGGTCAAGGCAGGTTCCTTATTCAGGATGATTGTTGCGTCTGCTAGACATGGATATGCAGAATATCCACTAAGGTTAAACGGCAGATCGATAGATCGATCAATCGATTTTAATCGCCTGTCGCGAGTGGTCACAGTAAATCATGTCGAGATCAACGCGATCGTTTGAATAGACAGCTTGACTTCCTTACTGGAAATTCCCTGTGACGTAACATATGTTTAACATGTCTTGCTCTGAAAAACGTCCTCTTGCGCCTACTTCTGGACACCGGTGCAAGAACCCAGTACTACAGTATATTTCAACATGAAAACAAAAAGAGGCTAAAATGGTTTACAGGTCTGGCCAGCCGATTCTAAAGAGGCTGCGGGCACATTTAATATCAGCAAACAAATAAAAATGTATATTAAGCAGCAATGACTAGTAAACATAATGTAAAAATATCCCATGTAATTGGATTGTGTAATCAGATTCAACAAAGTATTTGTAATTAGGTCATTTTAAAATACTTATAGTTACTTCTTACTGATTACACAAATCATGTTCATGTGTAATGTTCTACCATCAAGCCTTATAGTATAAAGGTATACTGATAATATAATTATGTATTACAACAAGTTTTAAAATAGTAAGGTAAAGTAAGGGGATTAAAATTCCCAATAAACTGCTTATTGAATATGGGCGTTCCTCTTTACATCTGTCCACATATACATCAATGACAGCATCATTGGTAGTGGGGGGTTCAAGCTGCTATTCACCTCACAAATGGGGGTTCCTCCTTCAGGGAACTAATAATAGTCCAGCAGTTGTTCGGAGATCTCAGAGAGATCTAGAAACATGTGTCGAACAACTAGTGTCAAATTCAGTTCATTCACCTAATGTTATTGTACCAGATTAATGTCCCAGACATTACGGCAAGCAATACATTTTACGCTAAAATGGCTTGCCGTAAGTCACTGAACACAGTGAACTGAATCAAGTACAATTGTGATGAACTTCTCTCAGTGGCACTGCAGAAGGAAACAACAAATGATAGTTTAGCAACTTTATTGAGCAAACAAAATGAACAGCTAGTAGAGCTATTAGTTGATCGGTCATCCATTGAGAGCTTCCAATCACATATATTCAGTGCAATGAGAGAACAGTGTTTAGGAGGATAGACAAACTAATAGCTCCCCATTCTAAAAACATCAAAAAGAGGAGAGAAAAGGAGTAACAAAATAAGTTTTCAGACTCTAAAAGTGGACATGTATTCGCTTAAAATTGTCTGCAGATATTCATTTTTGGCAGACCACAGACCAATTACTTTAATTGTTCCATTAACATGCAAAATATATTTTTTTTCGTAACTGCTGATACAATGACGTGACTGATTTGGTAAGAAACAGTCAGTTATAAGCAAGAATATATTTCACAGACCATAGTTCTCATTGCTATTGTAAAAGCATATAAAAACATGAAGGCCAACCGAGCAACAGATCAACTTTTCGAGGTACGCTGGCACCTGCAGAATCGCTGTTTCTTTTTCTTAAATAGCACCTCTAGCCAGTGGCGTGAGTCAGAAGCGTTCGATGATTTCACCTTAGTTATGTTTTTTTTTCTTTTTCTTATCTCAATAAAAAAATGGGTGAGCTCGTAGTTAAAACATGCTTCTTTGACACGAGTATTTTTCTGAACATAAAGTTGGTGATCTTTGCAATGTTGTGGTCTTTTTTACAGCATGTGAATGAAGGTTGAAGGGGGTCAAAATAACCAAGCAGAACTGATATGGTCTGAATACACAGGGAACTGTCAATTCATTGAGGGGAAGAAAAAAAAGTTTTTTTATCCAGCTATACTGCAGATTGGTCTGATGTTCTTCAGGTATCACATGGCATACTTTTGAGTCCATTCCCGAGCTATTCTGTTGTACCTGTGCAAGAGAAAGAAAGAGAAATGAAGTGTGGCATTGGCGCAAACGCTGTTGCAGAGGCAGTGTCACACATGCTGGGTAAGCGGACCGTCTGCCAACTTGGCTCACGCCAACATAAACACAGAGTGCAGAAACGGCTCAAGGTCAAACACAGTGGCATCCTCTTCACGTCTACACTGCAACTCCAAACATTACTTCTGTTGTTTACTTTGGTGCTAGTAAAAGCCTGAACTGTTTACCTCAACTAAACATTTGTCATTAAACCTATGATACAACCATACAAATTAAAAAAAAAAAAAAAAAAAAAAACATAAATGGGCTATAACTGGCTGGTATGTGTGAGAGCCACAGAATTTCTATAGAATTTTTCCAGTGGACTTTTCATAGAAATGAAGTCATGGAAATAAATTAAATCACAACCAAATTAATAATGCACAAATAAAGATTTTGCAGGAAAAACACATTTTTTGAGTTATGAATCACACCAGTTTATTTGCAAACATGTCACATGCACAATATTCCTTTTAGTAAACAGAAAAAAATAAATAAAATTTTTTACCAGTTATACACTACCATTCAAAAATAGATTTTTTGTCTATTATGCTTGGCAAGACTGCATTTATTTCTGAATGATAGTGTTTTTCTCATGTATAATACAATTTTAAAAAGCTGCATCCAGTTCTGAAGACCATCAATAACATTAGTGCATCCAGTAGTAGGAATGCCAACCAGTGACCAACAGTACTGCAACCTGGTGATGTCTAGAGATTAGTAAACTTTTCATGCTCACACAAAGACACTCTCCCATGATGCCTTGCTCACCCTATAACATGGCATATTTCTCTGTCCATTCCCTGGCTAGTTTATTATACCTGAGAGGAGACATCACACTAGCAATTCACACTACTTAAAGGTATCTCTATTATTCACACCAGCTAAAGAATAATCAGGGTAGATTAAAACTGTCTTTGTAGTTTTTTAATATATAATTTTAAACATTTTATTTATGAGGATTAAGACACAAATATACTTACTTTTCATTGTCTGTTTTATAGATACGTGCTATCTCTGGCACTAATGGATCATCTGGGTTTGGATCACATAACAGTGAGCAGATGGACAATAGAACTGCAACAGAAAGAAGAGAGAGGTTGGCACATAGCATAAACATTATCAGTGCACATCTTGGCAATCCCATAAAAAGACTCTTAAGAAAAAGGCACATTCAATGCTCTTGCTTTTTGTTGGCTCACCTTTAGAGATAGTTAATGCAGGAGACCACTGCGACCTTAGAATATCCAAACAGATGCTGCCATTACTGTTAATATTTGGGTGATAAATTCTTGTGGTGAATGCAACCTATAAATTAGAGGGTGAAACAGACGATCAGACCACATACATTTCAAACCTACCACTGATATTTTACTGTACATCTTCGGAATATCAGCAGGTTTCAGTTGTGGTGTCTGACTACAGTATGTGCAAAATAACTGCTGGGAATACAAAATATCATGAAACAATCTCAATCTTACAGCCAGAATAACCCATAGGATGTTTAAGTAGTTAATTATTCTTGCCTTAGGTGGTTTGAAAGGGTAGTCTGTAGGAAAATGAATGGTCAAGAAAAACACCCCCCCTTGATATGGACTGTCATTCTGTAAGGAAACAACAAAGCAAAATGACTTGATAGTGAATGCAGTGGTAAAACAATGCAAATAAATGTCACAATTCATCATTAATATGCATATGCAAATAAGAACATATCTCCACTTACAGGTCCCATAATTGTTGCTTGCCAGTGAAACACTGCAAATAAAGAATAAGAAACGTCTCATTAAGTTGAGTTCAGTGACATGCTCTGAGGCAGGTAATGAAAACAAAGAGCAAAATAACTCACAGTCATCTCCAACCGGTCCTGCTGAGCACTGCGCTGGAGGGTCCCGGCCCAGATCAGTCAGTTCCTAAAGAGAGAGAAAGAGAGGATGCATCAGTAGTGCACAGAATTTTTCAAAATAAATTCAGGGCATCCAATCAACTATGTCGTCTTTCATCCATCCATACAGTTTCTATACATTTCATTCTTGAAACAAAACATCAAAACGAAAAACTCTTTGCATTGCTTCTACAATCTGTTTTCTATATATCTTAATATATAAAAGATTTTAGTTACAGTCAAAAAACTGACATACAAATTACTGACAGCATTACATAAAGCTAGATGACGTGAAATTACTTTTGGAATCTGATATATCCTGCATTGTAACATTCTATACTCAACTAAAACTATTTTAAAGGGAATTCTGTCTTTAAAATTATCATGTGCTTTTATAATTCTTTTACACGCAGTTTCATAACCTTATGTTATTTGAGAGGCTACTTGGAACTTGCCAAAAAAAAAAAAAACGTCTAAATTTTGTGTCACATCACTGGGCCATTGAAAACCTTGTATATCCAATTTTTCTTGAATAAGTAATAAACTGCTTGGATTTAAGAAATACATGTAAGCAACACACAAGACTATGGAAGCTTGTTTCTTTACTTAAAATAATAAAGAAAGAAAGAAAAAGGTAATTGTTACCTTATTGTTATACATATCACAATTCAGAATTTCAAGATTTAAAATCAGTATTGCAAAATAAAAATGCATAATTTTGAGATATAAACTCAGAACTCAGTTACATTTGTTATTCTGTGGTGAAAAAAAAACAGAATCGTGAGATGTAAACTCAAAATTTAGAGAAAAAAAAAAATCTAGGTAAGATGCAAACCTAGAATTCAGGGGAGGAAATGGACAGAACTGCGAGATCTGAACACACACACACAATTTTTTTTAAAAACAGGCTTCTACAAGACACACTCAGTACAAACATTCAGTCATCATGGTGAGTATCAAACAGCTGGTTCATAATGTTACATAGAAAATGACTAATTTAAAAATGTAGGATTTTACAATAAGTCTTATGCCACTATTAGGGCATAAGTGAGACATGACACCAGTTATAATGCCCCAATTGTACCATACTCTGATGGATAGACTCTTTTAATTTGCTGGATGAACAATCTGATTTTGACTCAAAGTACATTATCAGTCATTGTGTCATTTAACTGGTTCTATTAAAATCCACATTTAGACACTTAAGCAGCTGAAATCTAGGATGTCTCTGTAGGAAATAGACTTGATGAACCTTCATTTTAATCCAGATTTTACACTGATGCATTCATCACCCAGACAGACAATGCAATTTATGAACTGTCACAAGATGACTCGTCTGTCCCAGAGGCCCAAACTGTTGATTTTGGAGAACAATCAAAGCAGAGACTCATGTGTCATCAGGATTAGATGGGAACAGTGGACAGATTATCCTATAATTTCACTCACTCTCACCCTCACTGATCTGAATACTGACAGCTTTCTCCTCTCTGGAAAAACCACAGGCAGGAAACGACAATACTGTCATCTTCTTAATGCAACTTTACGAAGAACATCAACAGAGTTTGACTGAGCGAAATGTACTTTTGGTTTCCTCACAGTCACCTAAAAGCCACAAACACCTAGTATCCACTGAACACAAACAACGTATACAGTTCTGTGTCAGCCACACCACACGGTGTGTCCGTATCCGTGAGGTGCGGCTGACACAGCATACGCTGTTTACGCTCAGTGGATACTCTCCAAAATGGCACTACAGTGACGCGGAGGAGACGAATTGTTGAATAAAGTTATTTTTGTTTTCTTTGGGTAAAACAAGTATTCTTGTAGCTTCGTAAAATTACGGTTGCACCCCTGATGTCACATGGATTATTTTACCGATCTCCTTGCTACGTTTCTGGACGTTGATCGTGTTAATTCCATCGCTGTCTATGGGAGGGTCAGACAGCTCTCAGAATGCATCAAAAATATCTTAATTTGTGTTCTGAAGATGAACGGAGGTCTTACGGGTTTGGAACGACATGAGGGTGAGCAATTATTGACAAAATTTTCATTTTGGGGTGGAGTAACCCTTTAAGCAGCAAATCACTCTATTAGAATGATTTCTGAAGAATTGTTTTACACCGAAGACTGCTGAAAATTCAGCTTTGCCACCACAGGAATAAATAAAATTTTTAAATATATTAAAATACAAAAGAGCTATTTTAAATTGTAATTTCACAACATTACAGTTTTACTGTTTGTGTTTTTTTTGGATAAATTAAATGCAGCCCAGACACTTCCTTTTACAACTTAAATGTTATTTTAGTTGTATTTTTATTATTATAATTAATACTACTACTACTAATAAAATATTAATCATGCATATTAGCGTAATGCTGATTACATTGTTGTAGCCTAGCAATGACTACTCTGTCAAAAAAGAAATATACCAAAATAATCTTAACAATAATATTTATCAGAAATTCAAAATTATCATTAAAAAAAATTGCAATAATGGCCACTCAACTCCTGCATATCAGCACTTGACCAAGGTCTTCAGGCAGCAGTACAGGTTTCAATGTTTGTGCTTTGGCTACATTTAGGGCTGGTATCGAGTTCGATACTTTTTAGGTACCGACAGAATTGCCTCGATACCATCGAGTATCGAAAAACGTCTTGTCGTTCGGTACCAAAATTCGATACCTAAGGGGTTAATCTCGTCAACGTCAGTAAGCCAATAAGCCTGCAGCACTACGTGTGTTCGACTAGAAGCGGAGCCGTGCAGATCGATCGGTGTTTGACATCCGCGAGAGCGATTCGAAAGTGTACGGAGCAGTCTGCTCTCTATAGCTCTCGTGGTACTGTAATACACCGATCGGTCTGCACAGTCGGTCAGCGTCAAGTCGAACACACCTACACTCAAAAGATGTGGCTCACACTTGAGGCTGTAGTGTGAAAGCGTCCCAACCCCCTTGCTACGTTTACACTGGTGCGTTTTTGTTTTAAAATGAAAGCGATCCTCATCCATACTGGCATTTCCACTGCGTTTCAGAAACGATCTCCATCCATCCATACTACACGACCGAAAGCGCGTGTTATGTGACCATTCATGCACACCATAGCATCATGCTACATAAACCAATAAATAAGATTTATATTCCGCTTTTACTCGAAACTCATTTTAAACCACCATCGAGTGTTTGTAATAACTTCCATTTGCCGTCTAATGTGTGTTTGGCCAAGTAATGTTACAGAATTATGTTATTTGAGTCAAAACAGCCATTGCGGAAGAGAGAAGTCATATAACGTTAAGCCTATATAGGCAGACAGCGCTAAAGGTGCTAATGCTCATCAGTAAATCAGTGGAAAATGAAATGAAATGATTCTGTCTGAGGAGCTATGCGTTTTAAAACGAACACGCACTAGTGTAAACATAACATATGTGTAAAGTGAAAACTATCTGAGCTTTATTAAAACTATTTGCACTGATTTGTTGTGTTGGATATATTTTGTTCCTTTGTGCAGTGGCTCAGGAGATGAGTCTTTTTAAATGTCAGCAAGCTGAAAAAAAAAAAAAGTGTTGTTTTTTTTAGATAATGTAATCTTGTTAAAATTGATTTCATAAAATTGGTATCGGAAAACGTATCGTTCAGGAACCGGTATCGAAGTCAAGGTATCAGTATCAAAAATTTTTGAACAATACCCAGCCCTAGCTACTCTACATTTCTAGGTGAAATGGGTCAAATGGGTGTTCACAATAAGGTAAGTGCTGGTTAGCACTGTTACTAATAATGACAAATGTTGGCATAATAAACCAGTCCTCTGATCTCTAGCCACACCTAGGCATTAAGACAACAAGGAAATAACTACCGTTCTAGAGCTTTCGGTCTCTCTCTATGAGAAAATACAGTGACTATATAAACCACTTCTGAGAAAATAGCACATTTCTGAGAATTCATGTATGCGAAGTGCAGACAACCCTTTGGCAGCACTTGCCTGTGCATGTAAGCATGTGAGCAGACAGGAAATAAGAGGTCAGAGGTTTCTTTGATGATGAGGGTGTCTAATGTAGAAACATCAAAACAAACACAGGTAGACTGTTTAGTTCATAATATTGTTGACTGGCTGCACAACTCTGAATATAAAACCAGTTGACACTACAAATTTCTATTCTTTATAGCCGAATTGAATGTGTTGCATGATTAACATTTAGCAACATCAATTGAACTGAACTGAATCAACACTGAACTGAAGAACAACAATATCGTCTTCTGTAGAGCTCTTATAACTAAATTAAATTTGTTTAATAATAAACACTATCAACTTGTTAGACCCGCTTTTTAAAATTAGTCATATTTTGATTGTATCATTGACTGTTATTTTCTGTTTACTATTGTGAATCTGTCATCTGTATTGTCTAAAGCAGGGGTGTCAAACTCAGTTCCTGGAGGGCCGCAGCCCTGCAGAGTTTTGTTCCAACCCTGCTCCAACATACCATGTTCCAACCATGTAGTTTTCAAATAAGCCTGAATGAATTGATTAGCTAGATCAGGTGTGTTTAATTAGGGTTACATCTAAACTCTGCAGGGCTCCGGCCCTCCAGGAGCTGAGTTTGACACCCCTGGTCTAAAGTGTTATATAAAGGTGACTTTTGAGAACAGTCACTCAAACCTGAGGGATTATTAAAAATTAAACCACATATTTTTTTTCAGCTGATACCAGTACTTATTATTTTCCTCCAACAAAATGAAGAACCAAATTTATTTCTACTTTGTTACATTAGACTGCAACAATACAAATATTAAACACTTTATTCAATAACAATTACATAAGTTAAGAACAAAAAAAAAGATCATTGGTCTCGCTCTAGTTTTAAGAAAACTGAATCTGAATTCTAGCCAAGCTCAACAGAAATGGCATAATTTAGCTTCATAAAGTGAAAAATCTGTATTAAAGTCTAAGATTCGCTTAGATCTCTGAGCTACTAATGAGGAACTAACCAAACTAGGAACTAAACAGTGTCACAATCCACATGAGAAGAACAACAGGGTTATAAAGTTAAATCAAGGCCATTCTTAATTTGTAAACAACATTTCAGCTAATTGGCAGACAAATCAACAAAAAAAATAACACACAGACAACCAAATTACAAATGTTTCAAGAAGTACGGTTAATTTCATTCTCTGTTATCCTTAATAAGCAGCGTGGATGACGTTGAGGTGAGCCTTCTTGGGAATCAATGTATGACACCAGTTCAGCTAACCAATATAGGACAGTGTGAACATCAGCACTAGTGGCTATTTTTACATCTGCATACTTCAGATGAGGGTGTGGGGAATAAACCAGCCCTGCCATCACTTTAGAGATACACGACTGGTATTTTCAACCAGACGTCTGTGTGCCCACTTGGCATAAATGATGTCCTAAAATTCTCAGCTCAATTTTTAGTTTCTGCCATACTTCACATTTCCCTATTAAACAAGCCAAAGCCCTGAAAACTGCTTGATATGGGAGTAACAAGCCACACAAGTATTTGGCCATCGGCCTACAAACAATCTGCTGTGTCAGTCTAATTCATAGAAGCTCTCAAAGTCAGCGAAAGTGGGAAAAATCATCCTGTCGCCAAGATCAACAACTACTGTGCAACTACTTCACACTGGTATGGCTCGGATATTTCTAACTGGAGTATTGAGCACTCGTAGTAGCTTTCCAGGAAGAACTTCTAGCAATGACGCAAAGTTGTTGCTGTTACCAAAATGAAAGAACGTCACTAATACAAGGGATAATATTAGTATGAACTAACAGGAATCAGTAGAACTGATAAGAAGCCAGTGTTATATGACCACAATATTTACTCTAAACCAGTTAAGGCAAATCCTGTCCCAACTAGTAACGTCGGTGACCGAGATGATTCATACATTTTATTCATCTGAATCAACACCATGAGTTCAAGCATGAGAAATCACATAAGGTTCTGTTTAACTGGATGTGACTCACAGAGGAAATACATCCACATAAAATCCTCCTTATCCACCTTGTAAAATCTGATTCCAGTATTTCCTCTTTCTTGATATAAGAAATGTTGTAAATAGCTATATTAGACTGAAATGCTGTAAAGCTATTTATTACAACGTGGCACCTGTTATTACGGAGTATAAATGTAGATAGATAAGACTGATAAAAAGGTAGATGGACAGACAAACAGATAGATAGATAGATAGATAGATAGATAGACAGATACTTGAATAACAATGTCAGCATTGAAATTTTAAGGAAACAATAATACAACAAACAACATTAAAACGAACAACAACAACAATACTAATAATAAAAACAAAAACAGCCAAGCTTCATATCCAAGCCTGCTATCCTCATAGCATTTGCTAACGTCTATATCTTTTACACATCAAACAAAAACCAAAAGGGTTTATGAAGCGAATTTAAAACAAATAACATAAAATATAACGATTTACCTTGTGAATTCGTTTTAATGCCATTCTGTGTGTGTTATATGGGCTCCTAAGGCCGAGGAAAGAGATTTATCCGGCTAGCTGCGGTTAGCTATGCTCGCTAGCCAGACACTGAAGATCCAACAGAAACCCGACGAGTCCGAAGCGGAAACGAACGAAATAAGCCGTTAAAATGGACCAACAGAATCCCAGCTGTCCGACAGATAATATTCCTGACGAGAATGAAAGTTATATTGAGTATGAACGGGAAGGCCTGCGTTTCAACACTGAACACTTGTATAGGTATGTGTGTGTCTCCACCTCCTCTGATCTCTCTCTCTCTCTCTCTCTTTACAAAATGTCCTCTTTCTCACTCCCTCTGTCCTGACGTCTATGCAAAGCATCAGTTTACGGAAATGTTGTGTTAAATGCTGGAAGCAGTGACTAACGTTGAGGAAAAGATATTACGAAACAGTCCTACAAAATATGAGGATTTGTGCCAGGGTTAGGCTACTTCTCTTATTTTAGTAGCTGTGTTTCAAAACTTAGTGAGCTGCCTAGTTCCTACCTAGAGAGAAAGTCAAAGTCACATGTTGTTCCACCACAGGAACAATTTCATCTTGGGAATTTAAATTTATTATGACCTAAATGATGCGCTGTAACTCTTATGACCTATAAAAATATTACACATTAGGAATAGTTCACCCAAAAAGTAAAATTACTTGAAATTTTGCTTTTACCATCCAAGATGTAATTGAGCTTGTTTCTTCATTGGAACAGATTTGGAGAAATGTAACATTACATCACTTGCTCATCAATGGATCCTCTGCAGTGAATAGGTGTCATCAGAAATACGACTAGGCTGTCCATCACTCAACGTCTTTTAAAGTGAAAAGCTGTGTGTTTGTTGGAAACAAATACATCAAGACAAGTTTTAGTTCAAACTGTTGCTTCTAACTAAAATATGGGTCCTCTAATATTGGTTTCTCCAGTAAAAAGTTGTCTCATCTGAATCAGGAGAGAAATGTGCACAGATCAACTTTATAGTGAAAACATTCAAAACAGTTTTAAACAAATATGTTGATGGATTTTAATGTGAAAGGACAACAAGGGAAGGACTTTTTCATTGAGGAATCATAATTATGGATTAGTATTTTGGCCAGAAGTTGCGGTTTAGAGTTAAAAATTTGTCTCAAACAGGCAGCTTTTAACATCACAAGACATTAGTTGTTGGACTAATCAGGGCCGTAACCACCATAGACATTGAGGGGGACAAGTCCCCCCCAATATTTGAAATTCTTGCACTGTATAGGTCCCCCCCAATGTTCAAGACATGGTTACGGCCTTGGGACTAATCATATAATTTTGATGTTTTTATCAGCCGTTTGGACTCTCATTCTGACGGCACCCATTCACAGATAATAGGTGAAGTACGTAACAGCGTGTGAATTATACAATGACATTTAGGGAGGGAATATTCAACATGCGCATCATTTGACACTGCCTCCATTTACCACTAAAGGGTTCATTAGAGTACCGTAAGAGTACATATTACTACCATACATGTTATTATTTAATATTATTATGAACCCTTTAGGGGTAAAGAAATTACCTTGAGGGTACAGCCTCTGTGAAAAGCTTGTAAGGTACAAATTATACCTTTTTTTTTTTGAGCCTATACAGTGCACAGCATAAATGAGGACCCCCTTCTTAAACTTAACAAATTCAGCAATTACTCTCTACTTAAAAGACATGTTAGGGTTGTCTGTAGATATAATGTTCCAGCAAGTCTGCCTGATCAATTACCAAAGAAGCATGTCAAAATTATTCAAAAAAAAAAAAAAAAAAAGATAAAATGTTGTGTTGTAAAAGTGAGTACACCCAAAGTCCCTTTAAGGTACTTCTAAAGTCTTTGGTGCACCACACCATCCTGAAAGTCATTCAAAATAAAACTATAATAATAATAATAATAACAAACAAACAAACAAACAAACTATTAATAGATAAATATAGTCTGGTGTAAGTTTAAGGCATTTTTGATCAGCAGATATGTGTGTTGAACCAAAACTTCTGAAGTTTATATAACAATTAAATACAACAATCAAAAGTGTTATATAGCCCACTGAAACATTCAGACTTGATGCTGACAACAATGGAACCACTTGGAAGAGAGCTGACTAAAGAGGACAATAGTACAAGAAGAATACCAAATCATTGTTTTAAGTGTCAAAATATAGCAAAAGTAACACAGAAATTCAAAACCAATGGACTTGTGACAAGGCCCCTGAAATAATCAGACCTTCACCTTAAGCTTTCATTTAGTGATGAGCGATTATTTGCTAGAAAAATAGCAAGAAAAATACCAAGCAAGTGTCTCACAGCTGGCAAAAGCTAAAAGAGTGACTGTTTATCTCACAGAGTAAGATGCAGCCTGCAAAAGTGACATGCATGATTGTTGTCCAAACTGGAACTACCTACTGTAGCACAATAAACTCATTTAACCTTTTCCAAGGCCCATTTTTACCACTACAATTTTTTGGATGTAGTGCTGAAGGGTGTGAGGGAGTTGTGCTTTATCAGTGCTGTCATGAATTCACACACCACTGTGTGATGTGATACAAAAACCTGAAACAGAAGATGCTGTCCTCTCATCATTCCCTGCATATTTTCAACATGACAATGATGCTATGCATTCTCCCAAGGTGAAAATCCTTCTGTGGACAATGTATTTCACCCAGTCTTAACACTTGAGCACCTCTGGGGGAATTGAAGAACACTTCCCATTAAAGACCAGGGCATTTAAGGAGGTCATCCTTCATGAGTTAAACAAGACAGATGTGACAATTTGTACACTCAGTGCCAAGAAAGGTCAGAGAAGTATACATAAAATTACAGAGGACATACTAAGTACTAGAATATTATACATCTGTTGAATTAAATGTAGGGTGTACTCATTTCTGCAATCCTTAATTTAAACAAAATTGGCTAATTTACAGATATTAATGACATTTCTCTGTTTTTATTAAGTGTATGTTTAATACATTTCAATTTTGTCATCTTTCCATAAATTATATTATTGATCATTAAGAAAATACATCTTTTGTACAACCCGAATTCCAAAAATGTTGGGACGTGTTTTTTACAATTTGAATAAAATGAAAACTAAAATTTCAAATCACATGAGCCAATATTTTATTCACAATAGAACATAGATAACATAACAGATGTTTAAACTGAGAAATTTTACAATTTTATGTACAAAATGAGCTCATTTCGAATTTGATGCCTACTACAGGTCTCAAAATAGTTGGGATGGGGGCATGTTTACCATGGTGCAGCATCTCTTCTTTTCAAAACAGTTTGAAGATGTCTGGGCATCGAAGTTATGAGTTTCTGGAGTATTTGGTTTTGCATTGTCCTGCTGAAATACACAAGGCCTTCCCTGAATAGACATCATCTGGAGGGGAGCATATGTTGCTCTAAAACCTTTATAAACCTTTCAGCATTCATAGTGCCTTCCAAAACATGCAAGCTGCCCATACCGTATGCACTTATGCACCCCCATAAGATCAGAGATGCTGGCTTTTCAACTGAACGCTGAAAGGTCTCCCTCCTCTTTAGCCCAGAGGACACGGCGTCCGTGATTTCCAACAAGAATGTCAAATTTGGACTCGTCTGACCATAGAACACTTTTCCACTTTGAAACAGTCCATTTTAAATGAGCCTTGGCCCACAGGACACGACGGCGCTTCTGGACCATGTTCACATATGGCTTCCTTTTTGCATGATAGAGCTTTAGTTGGCATCTGCAGATGGCACGGCGGATTGTGTTTACCGACAGTGGTTTCTGGAAGTATTCCTGGGCCCATTTAGTAATGTCAATGACAGAATCATGCCGATGAGTGATGCAGTGTCGTCTGAGGGCCCGAAGACCACGGGCATCCAACAAAGGTCTTCGGCCTTGTCCCTTACGCACAGAGATTTCTCCAGTTTCTCTGAATCTTTTGATGATGTTATGCACTGTAGATGATGAGATTTGCAAAGCCTTTGCAATTTGATGTTGAGGAACGTTGTTTTTAAAGTATTCCACAATCTTTTTACGCACTCTTTCACAGATTGGAGAGCCTCTGCCCATCTTTACTTCTGAGAGACTCTGCCTCTCTAAGACATCCCTTTTATAGCTAATCATGTTACAGACCTGATGTCAATTAACTTAATTAGTTGCTAGATGTTCTCCCAGCTGAATCTTTTCAAAATTTCTTGCTTTTTCAGCCCTTTGTTGCCCCCGTGCCAACTTTTTTGAGACCTGTAGCAGGCATCAAATTTGAAATGAGCTCATTTAGAGGATAAAAGTGTAAGATTTCTCCATTTAAACATTTGTTATGTTCTCTATGTTCTTTTGTGAATAAAATATTGGCTCATGTGATTTGAAAGTTTTTTAGTTTTCATTTTATTCAAATTTAAAAAAACGTCCCAACATTTCTGGAATTCATTTATTCATTCATATTTATTAATTTATTCAGAGGGGGTGTTCTCAGTTATGCTGTGCATTGTATGACTAAATTTGTAACTGCTTTTGAAACATTTGAAATCCTTGTTGAACAAGACTAAAATAAATAAATAAATAAATACATCTACTTTAAAGATTCACAACCTTTGTTTTGACTTCCTTTCAAGTACAGACCAGACCCCCTCAAACTAGAGTCATCACGGTTTAGACAGTGAAAGAAAGTCCTCTGATTGGACAGTCTGTGGGCCACCTGTTGATTTATGTGCTGATTATGAAATCAAAGGCTGGAGGAAGGAGGTGTTGGGACAGATCACATCTATATTCAAACCTGTTATACAGAGGTTTTAATCTACAGTAAAAACTTTGGTTTAAATTCTTTTGGACATAGGAAAAAATTGATTTCTAATTTGTAGAGGTTGTTATATATTTTAGTATATTATATAATTGCAGTCAATGCTGTCTTTCTTTCACTACAAGACAGCTGTCCTTTTTTTGTAATCAAAGAGAAATAATTTTTTTCATTGAAAAACAAGAAGTGTTTTTGCTGTTTGTGTTTACGTATTCAAATATTTACGTTTTTTTTTTTTTTTTAGTCAAGTCTAAAAAAAGAACCAGAGAAACTTGTTTAATTTTCTCTTAGGCCAAGCAGAAATATCAATATACCAAAAAAAAAAAAAAGATTTTGGAATTAACTGAAATTATTTACAAGACTTTTTAAAATAAGAATACAGTATGATTTTGCTTATAATTTTTTAATGAAAAATTGATTGAAATTTGAATAGTTACGTTTTAAGGCTCTTGGCATAGGAAAAAGTAAAGAAAGTGGAGAAATCAAGTTATTACACAAATTTGTTCTAGTATCACTTAAACAGTTCTGTATCACTCAAATCATCATTTTTGATATCATTATTAAGAAAATATCATGTATGGATTGCAGTTAATTGATTATGCTTATTGGAGTAATCATATATAAACTGCGCAAAACTTCACAAACTGTGGATAAAATTGTTTGTCTTTTAATTACATATTTGCTAATGTCATGACCCAATAGTCCAACACTTTATTTTTAGTTTTCAAGTGTGACATGTTAGATCTGTTTCTTTGCTCAGAGCAATTAAAACAGAACTCATTTTGATGAAACAAGTGACATTATCATTGGTCTCAGACAGTCATGTTTGTGCAGACTTTATACATCACATTATTATTCTCTATTATAATTTAAGTTTTGAGTAAGCTGTTCAGAGGTGAAAATATCTGTGCGTCCATTACAGCTTAAATGAATCTTATTGAGTTTGTCAGTTTGTATTTATATTACTTTTATTCTGTTAACTAGGATAGGGTTATTTTAGAAAGTAGTATGAGGAGTAGTAGAATTGTAGTAGTAGGAATTGCAGGTGGAAACCAGACTTAAATGCAGTGAAGTACGGAGGTTTGTAACTTTCCTCTTAATGATTTCACGTTCATGATCTTGCAACACATTCGTTTTTTTAAACACTAGATGGCGCTAAGAACCTACTAAAATCTCATAGAAGTTCATGGCAATAAATTGTATGCCGTTGAATGTACAGCAGTAAATCAGTCCTCACGTTTAAACTGGTTTGAATGTACAGTGTAATGCTTTTAATGTTTTGAAAGAGTTTACCAGCTAAACCAGTTTTGATTCCCTTGTGACCCTGGCTGTAAAAACTTTTGTTTTTACTTTCTACTGTTGTTCAGGTAGATTGATGTTTCTGTTCGTAAAACCCGTATATATTAGATATTATATAGTAGCCTAGTCAACATTTGAAGTGGATCAAAAAAGTTCATCAAAGTTGTCCTAAGACAAGAACGCATTTTGGTTTTAGGACAACTTTGATGAAAGGTTTTGATCCACTTCAAATGTTGACTAGTGTATACTGCATAGGCTATCAAAATAAACACAGCCAAAATATCATTATGTTAAACTGTTGCAAGACTAAATTACAGAATATGATTTATGGTCTATACACACACACAGAGAGATCAATTCATTGACTTTTTTTATTTTAAATATATACTATTTATTTAGTATATTAAATTCTGTCTAATTACACATAATGTCTGTTGCATAAAGAAGGTTTGATGCTTGCAAGACGCTTATATATTTACATTGTACATAGTATTGTACATCTGTGTAACTTTTTCTTTCATGTATTTTAGGTTAGATTTATCACCCTCATAGCAGCTGAAGACTGCCTCAGACTCTACTACAATATATTTTACTGCTTACAGGCAATTTTCTCCATCGCGGACCTTCAGTCGGTGATGAGACACAGGAAAACCAATGATGTTTCACAATTGGTTCCAGGTTTGAATGTACTACTATTCTATATAGTATTTCATATTTGTTTAATTTGGTTACATTGGTATATAGAATATATATTTCAAACAGACTTTGAGATTTCTTTTTAAACAGGATGGTTTAGTGAAGCACAAACAGAAAATTATTAATAGTATGTAGAACTTTATTATTTTTTAAATGTCTATGATACGTTATTTAATACATACACTTAAAAACATTCTATACTTATACTAACTATACTAACACTAGCATATTTAATTTATCTCTACTTTTGATTTCAGAAAAAGCTTGCTGTGTTTACATTTACAGTCAGGAAGAGAATTATGAATATGATACCCTTTATGTTATCTCAAAAGGTAAAAGAGTTTTCATTCTAATTTCTTATTCAAATAATCATTTATTTTCTCCTTATTGATCTTAACTGTTGAAATGTCAAAACTTTAATAATTTTATGTGCAAACCTCTGCCTGTAAGAGTGAATAGTCATGTTAACTTTTAAAGCATGTATGGTCTTAGAAACATACAATGAAATATTGCAAAAAGACAGTCAAATTTTAAAAGTAAAATATTGGTAAGCTAACAGTTACAGCACAGTAATACAGTATATTGCATAATAATATGACAGTAATATGATAATATGAAAAGAGAGCGCATAAATGATGAATTTCCTGGCAAGAGATATTGCTTGATTTTTTTTTTTTTAAATTTTTTTTTTATCTCGATGGCCACTAGGTGGAAACGACCGCTTGAATCTGACAGGATGATGTATGGGTTGATAAATTAACTTAGAACTTCACTTAACCCGGAACAGTGAGCTTCTACAACTGCACAAAAAATAAGTGTGTGTGTGTTTAAGATCAGTTTCAGAATCTTTTTTTCCCTAAAATATGTTCATTAATATTTGTAGCCTATATAAGAGTATACAAGAGGGGTTTTTTTTTTTTTTTTTTTTTTGGAAGTTGTAGCAAAATGATGGTTGGATATACTCTATTTGAAAGGATGACCAAAGGTCATTCTCGAGTGAGTCCTATGGTGTGATGATCTAAGGAATTCTAAGATATGTTGCCTCAGATATGCTGATCAAGTGCCTCAGATATGTTGTCAGTTTTAACAGTTTCTCTTCTATAAGGTCATTGACAGACTTGCAGGTCATTATTGGAACACTAGATGGAGCTCTTTACCTTGCAAACAATAGCATGATCCTGATCATTTTCAGCTGTTCTATACTTATTTTATTTACTGTTCACATGTCATTAGTTCTGATACACTTTACAATCTTAATCATTTAAACCTCATAATGATTGTTTGCTCAAATCAACACGTTTATTTCTGATGTCTAGTAGAGACTATGATTGCTTAGCCTGTTTCTAAACAGTCAGTTTTATTGTATGTTAGTTTTTCCATAACAGAGTCTTGTGCTTTTATGAATGACCAGCTGATTTGGTATTGTGATGGTCTAAGACACATTTTCTGTTGTGCTTTATTTATTTAATTTATGACCCATATAAAGTGCTTGTGCAAACCGCCTAATCTCTGATCTGAGAAAATACCAGTAATTTATATTTAAACTCTTGAGGTCCTAATTTAATATCAATCAATCATTTCACATTTAATGGATCTGTGATCCAAAAGATTGCAGGAGACCAATTTTTTTGAAGGGAGTGAGATAAAAAATTAAATAGATAATGAGAGAAAAAGACTTTCTCTTGAGAATGAACACCATCAAGAAAGTTATAAATGCTCAAACTAATTTCATGATTATTTGATATGATGAATTTCCTGGCAAGAAACATTACTTGCTTTTTAATTTTATTTATTTTAATATATTTTATTTATTGATGGCCACTAGGTGGAAACAACCGCTTGAATCTGACAGAAAGACTGATATATATACTTAGAAGTTCAATTAACTTTGAAACTGTGTGCAAAGACAAGATACATATATTTTTTTTCTTTTTTTTTTCCGGTTTTTTTGTTTTTAAGGTAAATTTCAGTTGTAATATATTCCGTTATTAGACCTAATCCAAAATATCACTACAGGTTTTTTTTCCCCCTAAATATGTTCGGGGATATTGAATCATTTGTGCGCTCCGAACTGCAATGCAAGTATATGTAAGTGTTTTTAGAAGTGTTAATTTGGATCAATCAATATTATACTCCAATAGCAAGATACAGTCTTACAACCGGCCTGTGCTGTTAAAATAACTTACACGATGCTTTACAATGTGACGGCGTTCCTTTCCGCGGAATACAAAATATTATAGGGCTAAAAGAGTAAAATTTTTGCATGTTCTTGTCGCCATGGACATAGAGAACTGCCAAACAATCGAAAGTAACTGACCAAATACGGCTTCATATCGTTTTAAACATGTAGGGCTTTAGACATCAGATGTCGCAGAAATATTAGGCTATATCACGGTCCGGGAGAGTTGCGAAAAGCGCATCTTGAGACATTTTAGTGAATCTAGATATTCTGGTCTTGTGTAACATAATGTGTTATTTTGGAAGTTAACATGATGTTGCAGATGCTGGGCTTTGGGAGTTGACCCTTCAGCCTCCTCTAAAACATACAGAAAATATTTTAATAGGCATGTGGACCTAAATAGTCTTGTATGTTTTAGTTTCAGCATGTTTCACAACGTAACAAGTTTCTGATGACTGTGAATATTTACCGTCAACCTCCTCTCAAATACAGAACAAAATAGAATATTTTATTAGTGGACTGGGGTCATGATCCATTTGTGTCAGTTCAGGGCAGACGGGGATCGTGTTGTTTTGGACTTGTCTTTCAAAAACACCGGCTGCTTTTGTGCCGCTTCGAGTATTTTGTCTTTGAGTGTGAAGTGTGAACGCAAGATTTCGTTTTCAGCCTGTATGCAAGACGAATGATTAGTGAGAATGCTTTTAAAGCAAAATAATTACAAACATAGGCCCACATATATTAATAATAATAATAAAGTAATAATGTGTGAAATTAAGAATCTGAGGGGAAAACTTTGTTGTTACGATAAGAGGACTGTTTGCTTTAGTCACGTCTTTTAACTTTAATATGAAATTGAGTTTTTTTTTTTTTTCTTTTTTCCTATCTCATGGGGTCGTTTTCCCGCTCTGAGCTCTGGAGGGCTATCTGTAATAAATGTTTAATCAGGCGTCATTTGGTGGAATTCAAAATAATGGCAAAGAACACTAGAAATCCTTAATACAATGCGAGTTTGCTCAATTCAGATTTCTTTGGGGGTTATATTGTGTATGAGCAAAAACTCTAATTACTCGATAAATTTGACTTAAATTATATACCTAATAATTGTTTTTAATATAATTTATTTGAGCTATTTTATATTTGTCAGGCAGGCTGTTAATAATAATTAATAATTATTTTTATCATTTAATTATATTATTATTATCAGTTCATGCAGCTGCAAATAACCCCGTGGTTTGTCGAATTTGAATATTTCTTCCAGTTGATCAGTTGAGTATAACAGGCAACATATTCCCTAGTCAAGTTGATTCCTCACGGTTTTACTCAAAGAAGAGATGTATGACAGTGTTATGGAATATTACTGCGCTTTGTCATCTGTGGAAACACCATTGAGTACCAGGGAACGTATAGTATAGTACTTACTGTAAATGATTTGGGATTCGCGTTCAGTCATTGTTTAGAATCTCAAATCATACCCGGCTGAACTTTTAGACAGATTTGACTTTTGGAAAACGACATGCGATAGTCGATTACACTTTAATCACTGAAATGCATCGTGAATGTTCCTGGGTATTAATGTCATGTTTCAGGTTAAATCGGGAAAGCATGAGACCGCTTCCACTGCCAGAGCGCTCAGTCCCTCTAACATAAACTGAGTTTTTGCGGCGAATTTTGAAAATGACGCAAGGGATGACCGCGACCAATCAGAGCTCAGAACGGAGATTGACATGTAAATGACTTTGCCTTTTAAGGGTAAGTCTCCGCCCTCGTCAAGTCCACGCTTGTACCCCCCGAGAGCGCTGGAGCCGCGGAACCCGAGAGAAGGTGCGCTCCGCTGGGACAGAGGAGGCATAAAGAGACGGGGAGGGAGGGAATGAGATTTCTTGCTACCCAATCCCTCTTTTCCCCAGGGACAGCAAGCCTTCCCTGGTCCATCCCTCCCTCTTGTTTGGTAATCATTTCATTTTACTCCTTTTTGAAGCAGTCGCCCGTTTTATCCCACTTTTCATTTCACAATCCCGTGCGCGTCTGTTCGCCTTCTTCTTCAGAGCAAGTTCGCGTTCTCCCCTCTTTCTCCCCGCGACGAGAAGGTCTGCTTGATCCCGGCTGATCGTTTCCTTTGAGATGCTCCACAGCTCTTGCCTTCTCTCCACCCTCTTTTAACTAGAGACCGGTTAATCTTGAGTGAACTGAACTTGGGTTTGGAATCTAAAAGAAAGAGGAACACCCAAAGGGATACGGCAGCGCGTCTTTGGATAAGGACCTCTTTCCCCTTGTTGCACTTTGGGGAAGATTTTTTCCCTTTCAGTTGGTTTTTGTTAATCCAGGTGGTGCAGGAGGATTATTCCACTCGATCTGGTGTAGAGAGACATCCCCCAGAAGGCTATTTTCATGTTCTCCATCCAGGACGGTCTCCCACGGGGAGCCTTGACCATGAAAGAAGAGCCCCTTACGAGTGGCATGACGCCGGTGCGCTCTTGGATGCAGAGCGCGGGGATACTGGATGCCAACACAGCTGCGCAAAGGTAAACACCACCAACAAGCTCCAAGTTGTTCATATTCCTAGTAGTTGGGTGCGTGAAGCGGAGCGTCCGATGCGCGTTAGAGGAAGCGCTTGGCCACAGTCAGAAGTGTTTCGAAATCAATTGTTTTGAATCTAGAAATGCTCGTACAAGGACGTCGCACGTAACACGGTCGTTCTTAAATCAGTTTGTTAGCTGTTAGTTGTAGACATGTTGAAAACTGATTGCGCATCGTTACGCGCTGTAGAAAAAGCCACTCGCGCCGCTCCAGAAAGGCATACTCTGGTTACACTGCCTGTCACATATGAGAAAACATTGTTCTACCTGATTTCTTTGTGGTTGAAAGAGAGCTGGAGATCTTTCAGATTGTCTTGTGTAGGAATGTCCCGCTCATGCCATTTTGTTTACCCTGAAAATATCGATATTTCAAAATCGCACTCATCTAATGATGATTCACGTGCATCGCAGGGGACAGATATGTCTAGTGAGAATCAACGACGAGCCTGAGTTTATAGTTTATGTTGGTAAATAAAATATGCAATAGCCTTCATTGAGCGCTTTTGCAATTTCCTATAGGTGATTCAAATTAATCGTAAATCATTTATTTTGATTTATTTCATTTATGTGATGTTAAAGCATGCTCGAAGGGAAAAAGTGCAATTTGTGAGGTTATTGCGCGGTCATAGACAAAACTATTAGGCCTGTTTAAAAAAAATAAATAGAGAAAAGTCCAATTTACGTACCACAGCGTGTCTTTCTGTTTTACTGTAATGTAATTCATACAAAATAAACCATTTGCGCTTGAAACAAAGTTTTTGGACAATGAGTTCCTCCGCATTTACTCTCCCCTGGGTTCCTAGAATGATGTTGAAACACTGAGGAAATGTATGCTGTTCTGTCTTACCCTTCAAATAGAGACCTGGGATTTTGAGAAATACGTGTAGGTTAAACTCAAGTTGGCTTGCAGAAGTTTTACGCAGAGGGACAAAAATTAGTTGAGCATTTAATTTCCCCCAAACAGCTCAAAATTATTATTACATAGGCCGTGATATTATGTTATAATTGTTATAAAAATATAGAAGCAGAGAAAATGGGAGAGGAAAGAACAGGGAGCATCACACTAATTCTTTAAAAAGAATTGCATACTGATGGAATAATAAGTAAGGGACTTTTTTTCTTTCTTTTTTTTTTTTTTTTTTTAAATACACGTGTGTTTTAGGGCTAAAATTTCCGATTTTTTATCACTTTATACACGCACAGAGAGAACCTAGCGAGAACTTGAGGAATATTGGATTTGCTAATTTAGTGTCTTTTGTTTTTTGGGGATATTTGAGTTCAGTTAAAAACTTTGTGTATTTATTTATTATATAAATTTAATTTGCTGCATCAAGCATTACCAAACGTGTGGTCTAAAATAAATTAATAAATAATTGCGACTTTATGTTTATATGTATCCTTTATATTTATAGCCTACTAAAGTGAGCAAAAACACACTTAATGAGACGGGTTATTTTCTGCTAGTGTGTGAAAAAGGATGCATCCTGAAATCAAAACGTCTTCAGGACATAAGCTTGCAAGGCGTTTTTTAATGTACAACTAATTTTACTCTTCTTTAAAACATGTAAACGAAGCAGATCACTGTATTACATGTTTTCGCGATTCCCTTAAATACGCTCGGAGATACATCCTCTCGGTATATTAATACTGCATATTGTGTAGGCTGGATAAAGGAGATGTTTCAAACTTACAGCGGAGGTCAGCTGCCATGTGCAAGTGGCCAAAATCACCTGCCCATCCGCAGCCTTTAGTATCGCTAACATTGAGCACCTTGTAGATCACCAGTATTTGCAGACCAAACTGCTGATGTTTTATTGTGATATTAATTAGAGACAAAAATGCAAAGTCTTTGGGCATCTAATTACCCTACATGAGATAAAAACTCACATCCTGAATTATTTATTTGGTGGAGAAAAAAAGTCGCGTTGCATATAAGTTGCACTGCATAGTGCATACAAAAAGTCCCTAATATATAAGCAATGTGACAAGAAAAAAACGTGTATTTAATTACTAAAAGATAAAAAATCGGTCACGCGCATTTCATTGTCATTTCTCATGCAGAAAGTTATAAATGGGGTGTAATAAAGAGCAGCGTTTTTTCATCATATAGCAGCGCTGCAAAAAAAAGTCATTTGCAAAACAGCTTTCCTCATAATAAATAATTTGCTCTAGCCAATTATCAGCCTCATACACAACACAAAATTCTCCCGCGCTCCTTACGAACGCAAACCAAGCGAACGTGTCCTGATGCCATCTTAAACTAAGACTAAAAGATTTAAAAAGGCGACTTAAATGATTAAAAAGTTTTCTTATTTATTTATCATTATTATTTTAATTTTGCCTAACCAATAGTTATAATCTTTCATTTGTTAGTATTTTGCGTATATTGATTTAGTTAACTGTCAGGCAAAAACACATGCACATCTTCTGCTACCTTAAATATATCCTATTCCTCAGTTTCCTTCTCTCCCTTTCACACTCGTTTGAATTCATCCTAGTGCATTTTTGCAACACATTTTTGCTCTGTTTTAATCTCAAATATACACTGATGGCAGGATATGGGTTTTATGGGTAGGGGTGCAGTAAAGTGTGTTCTCTTAAGAGAGTGAGTGAATCTGGATGAAAGAAGCAAAAGTGAGAGCTTAATTTGATTTGAAACTTTCATGTGATCCTGTAAATAATACCATGTGTTGGCTGTGGTGGTGATAGGTAGGTGTCCAGGGCTGAGCTTGGTGGAAAGTGCAAGCTTTTTTTTTGGATTAGTGCTGTCAGTGTAGAGAAGGAAAATCATTATTCGGACACATGCATTGAATTTTAGCTCTTCAGAAATGAGGATTTGTGCATGATCCCATACTTATTACCCACATTATTTTAATATCTAATCACAATTCAGAAACACTGTGCATATTTGTATTAGATTTTAACTTGTTTGCATTCCTACACAAACTGGATTGATGTAGATGGAGTTGGCTGAACAGGTTTGTGATGCTCAGGCAGCTCGGGGGTACGTTTGTGGGGTCCATCTCCCCCCGAGCATTTCTCTCTCTCTCTTTCGTTCTCTCTGGGCCTAGGGGTGAGTGAGAGGGCCGCACAGCTGGGGAACAGATTTCGATTGACCCTTTCACCGATTCCGTACCCCTACACTGTAAAACCTGGCAAAGTGAATTATGTCGCCTCTGTTTTGTCCACTGGGGGGGTGAGTGGTGAGAAGGGGGGTCAAACTAATGAAGTCCAGACCCCTAAGCTTTAGGTAAAAAAAAAAATTCTCTCCAAACCATCCCAAAATCCCTTGCGTGCAGTGACGCGATACATTCTATTTTTATATGTTGCAAATCTAACCAAATATGCAGCGATGACATTGAACGATACAGGAATTGCACTTGGCCCCACAACAAAAGTGCAAGTTAAAAACATTTCCGCATTCGTAAATACACTAAAACACTCACCGTATCACAAAACACACCTGATTTATAGGGTCTCGCTCTGTTCTTTCTCAATTGACGCCTGCATGCCGGAATGTAACACAGAGAAACAAGTGTTTTAGAAACAGCTGCCCCATAACATGCTAGCGATTAGCGGCCGGCTGCAGGGCCACCTCGGTAATGACCCCATTAGAAACGTACAGGTGACCAGCTAATGATTTCAGCTGTAGGCCACTAACGATTTTAGAAATGACTGTAAGTTTTTTTAGGACAGAGCGGTGAGAGTGTGAGCGAGAGAAAGGAACGAGTGCTATAATTTGTAGTGTGTGTGTGCAGGTCTGGCAGGTGCAGTCGGGGCTAAACCTACAGCAAACATGCACAAGTGCAATACTAATAAAACACACACGGACGCCACAGTGCAGGGGCAGCACTTCACACACACAGCGCTGACTCTTATGTAGAGCTCAGCTGAGGAGAGACATGTGACCGGTGCACTGATCGAGGCGTCCAAAGGAGATCAGTTACAATGAGGCCATGACTAATTTTCACTCTCTTATGATGGAAAGAAAAACAAATATATAGCAATTTGGGGGGATGCAATTATCAAAAAGGAATTCACTGTGATTAAAGCATAAAGAATGCATGTAACCAATGTAAATATCCGTTTTGTCCACTTGATGCACTTCTGCGTTAGACAGGCAGCTCTATTCTTTGTCACATGTTCAATTAGAGTGTCCTAATCGCATGAAACATTTGCCTGTAATTTAGCCGTCCAGCTCCAGGAAATAACTTCTCACTGTGCAATGGTTTACTTGTCTCGGTGCAATTACGAACAAATTAGAAATTAGCTGGAAGCGTTTAGCACTGGCTGGTTATACGCTTTTACGATTAAAGAAGAAGTGTATTATGTTTCAGACGTGTTGCAGTGTCTGACAATGCCGTCAGCTGTTTGAATTTGTGTGTGTGTGTGTTAATCTTCATTGTTAGTTAAAGTGGCTTTAGATTACAATTACGATTGCAATCATTGTGTGAACAGTTGCTCTTTGCAGTTATTTGCATATAAGACATATTTTCTTAAAGTCAAATTCTAAGTTATAGAAAACTAAATCAGTTTTTTTATCAACAACAACTAGGAAAACCTTATAAAACCTATATCTCATGATACACATAGAACATTACTTTGCATTTAAAAAAGTCTTGGTTCATGAGCGTATATGCGTTATGTGATGTGTCCCCGTTTTGTCACAGCTGTGGAGCGTTCCACACTGCCATCCACATAGCCAACGACAGCGAGCGATAAACACACGGGGCTGAATTTGATTAGATGTCTAATCTGTGAGTGAGCCGTGAGTCTATTGACTCAGATCTTCTCGCGCTGAGAGTCTCAATCAGTGAGCAATGATGGCACATCAACCCCCCTGACTACACGGGCCATTCAGCAGAGCACCTTCTTTTTGGAGTAATATGTCAAAGAGATGTTCAGCTAACTTTTGATGGCAAATGCAATGCTTCGTGTGTCTTTAAGGGAATGCCTTTTCTGTGGCTCACTGTTTTTTGTTAAAATTCAGATTTTGTTTCAGTGTGTTTGTCTGAAACAAGTGGTTTTAATTGGTGTTATTTAAACCATTATTTCCATTTCGATTGAGATTATCCCAAATGAATAATGATAAAATATCTAAATGATTAAATGGATGATTAATGACATTTAAAAGCCAAGCGAATATCTGGTATTTTTGTATATTTATTTATTTATTTATTTATTTATTTTTGAGAACCAAGCATTATACAAAAGTACATATAACCAAACATGTGATGGGTATATATATAAAAAAAAGTTAAGGAAACCATTGTATATCTTAAACAATTGTGTAGTTTTTAAGTTTTTACTTTTAAGTATTGTATACTTTTACATACTTTTTAATTTTAGTTTAAAAAAAACGTCAAATGGTTTTTTGACTTTATTAATATAATAATGAACAAATGAAGAGTTTATTTGCAAAAACAGATAGCTGTTTTTTTATTTTCAAAAATCATGTTTATGTTATCATGTTTTTATTGTGTTAGCTAGCTGTATTTTTAGTTATTTTTGAACCTAATAAAAATAACCCAACTGCAGTTTGATTGAGATTAATTGGAATGCACAATGAAAAAACATGATTTTTGAAATTTATGAGTTATCTGTTTTTGCAAATGAACACTTCAAATATAATAATTAAAAATATAAATACCCAATTGTTATCACCATTCAACAAGAAACACCTTAATATCATTGTACTTTTAGAAATGAACACTCTGATGCATGAAGTCAAATAGCAGATTTTTTCAAAGTGTAAATTTACGTACAAACCAACTTAGGTTATAACTTTTGACCCTTACCCATAATTGTAAATGTCTTCTATGTTCTTTTTATTTTATTTTTATTTTTATTTTTTTTACTTCTATTGCATTACATACGCATATTTCTATGAAAATGCATAATTTAGGGTTTATATATAATAATACATAGAAGAAAATAATTTTTTTAAGTAAAAAGAAACATTGATTATGGTGCATAATAATTCATGCACCAAAGGTTAAGGGAGCACAGTCAGGAACAGAGAGGCATGGAAAGACACTGTCTACTTTTGGATGTCTATAAAAGTGTTAGTATGTTTATATGTGTGTGTGTGTGTGTGTGTGTGTGTGTGTGAATAAACCGGCGAGCAGGCAGTGGCAGTGATGCAGGCAGCTGGTGATGTATGTGCCAGCTTATCGCTGGGAGACGTGACAGACAGGCCGTTTGTGTTTGTGTGGCAATAGAAATCATGGAGAAATGACAGGCCTTTCTTTATGCAAAGATCCTCTCCGACACGTTCGCTTTGACTTACGGCCACCCGTTATTGTGCAGCGGTGACAAATGCCTCTATTACTCTCTGCACTCCGTCATTCCAGGAAGGTTTTCCTATGATTCCTCGTCGTAACATCCAATTAGCGATAAAGAAACAAAGATGCCGACTATCCATAAACGCAATCAGCACATCTGGCGCAGCGCTTTTACCTCAGATAACAACCATGTAAAATACGCATTTTTATACTTTAGGGGGATCTAACTGCCCATTTTGACAATTTACAATGCACAAGGCTTGTGTCGAACAATTAAATCATCACACACTTGAGTCGAGAGAGAACGAGAGCTACAGAGATGACAGGCCAAGTCAACCAAAAAAAAAAAAGACCTGGTTTGACCACAAGTGGGATTTGGGTTTCAAAACATACAAAACATTGGGTTTCAAAACATCGTCTTCTCTCTCTCTTCCTCTTCTCGTTCTGTTTCTGCTCTCCACTAATCCCAATATGCTGCCCGTGCTCCTACAGCGCTTTAGTCCTCAACTCATTAAATCTTATTACACAGCTAATAAGCGCTAACCAAACATACCGCTGCCATGCTGACTGCCCAATGCCGCCCCCAACACCACACAGCACACACACACACACACACACACACACACTCGTAAGCATGAGCAAATGTATGCCACAGTAATTGTCTCTTTCTGCATAAATTACTCCCCACGTAAACATAGAGTATGTGCATATCTTAGTATCCGCCGTCTTCAAAATACTTGAGCACAGGAAGGCAAGCATGCTCTGTTTCTCCCCTCCTTTTCTCTCATTTGGTCATTTATTAGAGTAAAGGTCAAATTAAATATGATTCCCTTATGATGGTTAATTTAGAGAATGATCTCCTATTGCAGATCTCTGATGAAAGCAGTTGCATTATCGACCAAATCTCAGCTGATACCATCCAGCCTTGTAACCTTTGTTTTCGACAAGACCTTTCTGAGAGGGAAACTGTCAGGATGGATGCAACAAATGAGAACAAGAAATTCTTAAAAAAGTGAAAATGAGGAAGGAAGAGCGTAAGAGAGAGAGAGAACGAGATTTACATTTACTTGTTGGATCAGCACGTTGGCTCCCAGCCAGGGCAGAGATGATTTTTCCGCGTCACATTTGTATAAACAGAGCGCTGCTGTACGGCTCATTAGTTCGATAGTGAGAGAGAGAGACGAGCTGTAGTTAAAGACTTCCCTCTGTCACAGTCCATCACAGGCGTGATTAATGTCACGGAGATGTGGGGCTCGGTCCGTGATGCCACCCATATGACACACACACACACTGCTTGTGTCATATATCTTTGTTTCACAGGCTTTTTAACAGACACCTCATGGAAAACTAGTTAGAATACTGGTTAATACAGTTAATACAAAATTCATACACTGCTGTTTTTGAAAGACTCGAATGCTTTTATTCAGCAAGGATGCATTCAAGTGATCAAAAGTGACAGTAAAGGCATTTATAATGCTACAAAAGATTTCTATTTCATATAATTGTTGTTATTTGAACTTTCTGTTGATCAGAGAATACTGAAAAAAAATATATTTCATGGTTGACACAAATATAATAAGCAGCACAACTGTTTTCAACACTGATAATAATGAGAAATGTTTCTTGAACACCAAATCAGCATGTTAAAATGATTTTTGAAGGATCGTGTAACTGAAGACTGGAGCACTGATGCTGAAAATACAGCATTTTTTTTTGTTGTTGCATGAGAAAATACTTTTGAGAAAAAAATCTAGAAATGCCAGTGTACTTCAAAGATATTATGAAATCAGAATGACCCTGTTAATTTTCTTTACTGTCATTTATGTCATTTTAGGGGCTGCAGAGACTCTCAATATTAAATTATATAAATAATAATATTAATTCCTTTATTTTATTAATCTTAATCTTATCCTTTTTATTTATTTAATACGGTCTCCTGAACTAATCAAAATCTATTTGACAGGTATTAAATTTGTATTATTATATTTTTCAACAACGCATTGAGAAATTCTTGTCCAATACATTGTAGAAAAATGTAATAAAACATATTTAAATCGACAGTTTGCAAGAGTGAGTGTGGAAAATCCTAGTAATGTATGTGCAAATTAATTATATTTTATAGCTGGGATTCGTCAGCGCTCAAAGTTTTATGACATTTTTCATGCAGGACTTGCATGTTATTAAAAATCATGCATTATAAACCTGATACTTCGATGTTAAATATACATCTTTTAATGATGGTTAATAACTTCATTGATCTCTGAAACATTTTCTCTTTTTGCTGACGTAACCTAGGCCAGGTGGGTGGGAAAAAATAGTTGTAACTAATAGTAATAAACAAATCCTGATAGCTGATATGAATTTTTTTGAAGACTAAATATTCTGTTTTACTCAAGTATCTCACATTATGGGAGTTAAATGTGTTGTAAATGACATATTTGCAATGCTTTCTGTAAAATTTCCAGATTTAACATTTTAATCAAACATTATAATCGATCCTTATTTTTCACTGCGAGATGATTGTTTTATTGAGATGTACATGTGAAGGCATCACTCACCTCACTTTATTTACTCACACACACGTCAGCTAACTCCTCAATATCTCAGCAGATCCTCCTGTGTCCTGTGTATTGGCAGTTCTTCTCCTCTGCATGTTCATTAGCAGATGATTTCAGAGTTTGAGTCTCTGTGCTTAGTATCTATTTCCCTCAAGTGTTCAGGCCCTTGAGCTGTGAGGATTTTAGCCTGGGGTTACTTTTTTCATTTAACATAATTAGACTTTGCTGTATCGCATTAAGCCTGCAGTGTGCAAAGGGCCGCAGACTGAGCCACCGACTGGCGCTGCATAGAAAGACGGCGCTCTCGTATTCGGAAATGTCATCATTACAAACCCTTCAGCTTCTGCTATGAGTGGTTTATTGTTAAAGCAGTTCTGTGAGACTGTATTTATTGATTCAAATAAAAGTGGAGGGTGTTTTTACGTCCAGAATTGTGTCAGAACTAG
>JAFVLL020031428.1:54396-119314 GCA_021397915.2 Tor tambroides
TTTTCATTGTGTTGTGCTAATTTCATTGTGTTGAAGCTTGTTTCTATTGCATTGTGCTAATTTCGTTGTGTTGCGGCTTGTTTCTGTTGTGTTGTGCACTACTGGGCCACTGTATGTTTTCATCAGCTGTTTGGACTCTCATTCTGATGGCACCCATTCACTGCATAGGATCCACTGGTAAAAAACAACGTAATGCTAAATTTCTCCAGATCTGTTCTGATGAAGAAACAAAGTCATCTACATCTTGGATGGCCTGAGGTTGAGTACATTTTCAGCTAATTTTAATTTGTTGGGTGAACTACTCCTTTAACCATCCAACCACAATAAATGCCCAGCAGTCACTTTATCATCTGTTCTAATCCTTCCCAGCAGAGCAGTGACAGGCATATTTACGATGAGTACACAAGATGCCTTATGTCAGACTTACAGGTCAGCATTGTTTAAGGACAATTTCATGGAAAGATTAATAAAATGCTAAGAGACTGACGAGATGAATGGCTACAATCCAAAGGATTTGAGCCGTTTAAATCTTGAGCTTACACATCACATGAGCACACACAGACTCACTTTTGACTGCGAGGTGTTCAGATAGCAGGTGTGTGTATTCCTCTTTTTCAAGCTGTGTCGGAAACCCTCCCAAGAGCAGATTGACTTGTGCCACTCGATTCCTGCTTTCTTCGATGTAAAACCGTGTCTGGTTCATCTGTCGCAACGATGTCTGAAAGTCACAAGCTCAGAGTTTGAGACAACCAAGAAGCTCTCATCTATTCCATAACAAGCACACACTTTAAGTTAAGTGTGCTGTGCTTATCAGGGCACATCACCTTGAGTGTTTTCCAAATGGCAAGCAAAATCACCCGCCTCACATACCTTCCGTATCTCCTGCAGTTTGTCCAGTAAAATTTCCTGACCACTGAGGACTTGCCGTTGCACTGAAGATGGATAAGAAACGCAAGGTCAAGATATCGTGAAACCCTTCCACATTTTTTGAAGCTTTTCTGTGTGTTGTAAGGGTTTGCACAACAAATGCCTTTAACATCAGTCAGATTCTTAAAGATACTTAGAGACAGTGACATAAAAACCAGGCAATCATATTCATGATTACTGTATGTCAGCGGTTCTTAATCCTGATTGTCGTGACCCCCCCGCTCTGCACATTTTGTATGTTTCTCTTATCGCTTCAGAGGTTTGCTCCATTCAATAATAAGTGCCCTGCGAAGTGGACCTTACAGGATATTCCGTCATCATGATTCCAGTTCAAAAGGAGCATATGTTCCATTTAACAACTATGCAAATCTCATGATTACGGTTAAGTAACCCTTCACACTACTGCAGTAATTTTGTCTGTGTGTGAAGACAGTGGTGTAGCGCAAATCCGTGTTCTTAAGTGAAGTAAACTTTCCCGTGTGCAGGAAGTAGAGAGCAGTGAACCCTGTGTAGGGACCATGTGAATTGGAACACAATTCATGAAGCTCTCTTCCAAGTAGCTGGGGGGAGGCAGAATTAAGAACCATTGCTATATGTAGCTGTGAATTATAAAATATAAATAAAATTTAAATATTTGTAAAAATTGTTTAGAAATAAATGGAATTAAATAAATTTATCTAGAAATAAATGGAATTAAGATGTAAAAAATATGTATCTAAACATGTATATAATACAAATATATATTCAAATGATTCAATGGACTATGTAAAACTTTTAAATGTCAAACAATTTTTCCAATTTAAATGTTTTGGTTAAACATACTTACCCAAAATTGCCTTGCAGCAGAAATATTTTTATCTAGTTTTATTTTTTTATCTTTATGGAAGGCATAGTAACACATCATTTTAACACTTTGTCTAAAAAAAAAAAAAAATCTTATTTTCCTAATTAATATTTACATGCTTGGTAATTGATCAACCAGACTGGAATATATATATACACATATACATACATACATACATACATATATATATATACTGAAATATTGATGAAAATAAATAAATAAATACAACCTATGTAAGAGGTCTTACCTTGTTTGCTGCTCATGAAAACTTCTACAAGGTTGAAGTCAGCAGGGTTTTCATTCTATGGACATTTGCAGAAACCATGTGGATTAACATACAAATTGTGCATTAAGTACAAATAACTAGATTTTTGCATTTTTTAAAAAATATATTGTGCCATTTGCCTGTGCAAATGTTTCCACTAGGATACAAGGGTGTTGCAGGTTTACAGATTTCCACATGTTTTGAGGTATGATACTAATACATAGGGTTAAAGGGTTCATTCAAATAAACCCAAGTTGTGTTTTTGAGAATTAAATTCCAAGTTACCTGTTTTTCTATTCGTGGGAGCACTTCCTTTAAGATTGAGTCTACTGTGCTGCTATTCCCAGCAGTAACTGAGGTGACTTCAACCCTGAAACACACGTGAAAGAACTTTCCTCATTACAGCAACATTTGAAAACGTTAAGCATTGAAAAACGTTTCATCCCATGATTCACCAGCGGTCTGGCACCGTATAAATCATGCGCTGGTCTGCCACTGAAACTTCAGACAATGTTTTGATTTACTGTGGTCAAATATTGCATAAGAACATTAACGTTTGAATGTGGTGCTAACTGGCAGCATGTGTTAAGTCTGACTCAATCCCTCCCTGACTCAGAACTGTTAATAAAACACAAAATGCTTCATTAGTTCCAGACCCGTGTTAACAAAACAAAACGCCTGATCTAATGGAAACATCAAGCACTTGAGTGGCACTGCTATTCTTTTCATGAACTCTAAAGGTTTCCTGTTGAGTTTCTGTAGGCGACGAGGTTCCATCAGCATTTGTGATCCATTTACTACTGGCATGGCAACAATATCTAAGGTAAACCATGGATGCTGTGTCACTTCATCTCTGTGGCAACCAGACACACAACAGCAAGCTTGTCATCAGTCGGGCCATATGTGTTTTGATGGGTTTCATATACACTTGCCCTCGCTGAGTGGTATACGACACAGCTTTTGTCTATTTCCTTGCGATGTCTGGAGATGATTTATAGTTTGTTTGGAGAACCGAGAGAACTGATGTCCCATAAAACCCTTAGATAAGTAAACTGTAAACTAGAACTCCACTATTTACGTAAGAACTGCACATCTTTACGATGTGTTAGTATCTACAATTTATAAAACAAAGTTTTGTATGCAAAATAAATTTTCCATTGTGTTCCGCTTATCTATATAAAGTAACTCTTAAATAGTGGTGTGCGATATGTATCACCTCCAATCAGAGCTGGGCAGATTACCTACAAATTGTAATCCGTTACTGATTCCAAATTACATGACTAAAATTGTAGTTAGTAACGTAATCCATTACATTGCACAATTTAGATAATATAATCAGACTACTTTTAGATTACTTTTGACCTATCTCGTTTTTTCACATTGATTTAAAGTCCGTGTAAAGTCAATATTAAATGTGTGTTCTGAGTTTGTCAAACCACAGAAAAATGTTTTATTAACCACTCAGCCAAATTTGAATGATAAAAAATCCCGGCAAGTTAACAAAATAAGGTATCAAAATCTTGAAAAAATAAGCAGTATTCTCTGCTCGCAAACACTAAGGGCATGTCAACCACGCCCACTCGCAGAAAGCTGCCATCTGAATGGATGCACCCTTTAGCAGCTTAATTCAAATAAGGAGACCGAGCAGTTATGTAGATCATTGTAACCAGGTAATATGCATTTACGTTACGAGGGCATAGCTAGCAAGCAATC
This sequence comes from Tor tambroides, assembly GCA_021397915.2. NCBI lineage: Eukaryota > Metazoa > Chordata > Actinopteri > Cypriniformes > Cyprinidae > Tor > Tor tambroides. The sequence continues at coordinate 58,146 of JAFVLL020031428.1, forward strand.
TGTAGACTGTAATAGCTAACGTTTATGACAGTAACTCGCGATTGAGCAGCGAACCACTGATGCTAATGCGCTCTAGTTATTAATTGTGTTTGACTTGAAGCAGCGCTGTGCAGAACGATTGGTGTATGATGACAAAGTACCGCGAGAACGATTCGAAAGCATAAGGAGCCATCTGCTCTTTATAGCTCTCACTTGACACACAGTCACCGCCGGTCAGTGCTGCTTCAAGTCGAACACACCTCTTAAATAGTGTTAGGGGAAGGGGGCCGTGCTCAGTGACTCCGTTTCGTCATCGAGTCACCATTTTAACCCCGCCCAGAAAATCCTGAACATGAAAACGGTGAAAAACTGTTTAACGGTCTAACTTCACAATTAAGTACTACATAGTTCACAGTCTTTGTAGCATGTTTCAGCAATGCATTTCTAACATTTATAATGTGTTTAGAAACAATTATCAGAATTGACTTTACACGGACTTTAAAGACCTAGAATGACCATTGCACAAATGAATTGTCTTCTGCAACAAAAATACAAACAGTGGAAATGATTCACAAACTACACACAAAATGAATGAGAAATATACAGAGTGCAATAGAAAAAATAGTGCAAATGATCTATGAACTATATAATAATTATTTACATAATATACATAATATAAATGGATCGATCCGCTGTCTGTACTCTGCGTCAGAATGATTTTACGGGACATCACCTAGCGACCCGAAGACAAATTCCAGTGCTTTATCCAATATGTACCACTGTTTCATCCTTGTTTTTGGTGTGTTTTATGTCAGAGTACTCAGTCGTGTGTTTTTCTGTGCTTTTTCAGAGAGTTTTCTCATGCAAATGTGTTATTTTGTGTTTGTCTTCATGCACTAACAACAGGCTTTACTTTCACTCTGCGTTTGCTAAGAAACTTGCTAAACAGTGGTTCAAAAGACCAAAACCTATGTTTATTGGTTGAATATGTGACAGTTTGAACCAATCTGTGCACGGAGGTGGGACTAAGCGTCAACAATTGTTCCTGTTTGGCTCAGAGGAAGGATGCATTGACTTCTTCTAACGAAATCAATGTTGTCAAAATGTGATGACGTAATCACGTATACTACAGAGCCTCTGAATATCCAGACAAATGATATATCTCCGACAGTTTTTAAAGTGTTCAGATAGAATCAGTGGTTCTAAAGTTATTAAACATTTTAGAACAATAGTTAGTTTTAGCCGCAGGCGACTGTCTCGGTCTTTGAGGGTTAACCTGTAATATTCCGAATGAATCTATGTATTTAAGACAATTGACAACACAGAACAGAACAGCAAATATGATATAAAAGCAGAAGCAGAGCTCACCTGCATAAGCCAGAATAAATCTTCACCACTTCCGTTTCTCTGGGTTTTGATCTGAGTACCCAGGAATCAGACACAGTATCCTTAAACATGGGTTTGTTGTCCGGTGTGCCGTTACGGTTGATGATGTCTTGATCTGTAAACAGTCCCTGTTGGCTGTAACTCTGTAGCTCGTAATCCTGCGGTTCATCTGGGATGTAGAACGCTCTGAGTGATGCTTCCTGTCAGGATAGGAAGTCAAAAAAGTTTGTTTACCTCAATTCTGAGGTATACAATGTAAAAGTTTAATTCGGGTGAAACCCTATTAGGCAAAAAACATCTCACCACTACTTCCTCATTCTTGATCGTTCGAGGGATTGAAACCAAACGAAACTGATTCCGCTTGGCTGCATCGTCGCCATCGAAAACTTTCAGCGTCTGTTTACCTGTAGGCCAAGAGGAAGGAGATTAATTTGGGCAAGTGTGATTAGTGTGATTAGTATTATCCATGTCATTTTTGCCCAGGTTTGTACCTGTGTCTGGTGATCCCGTAGACTGAGTTTCTTTAGAAGTTACTGGACTCTGAGTATCAGCATCATCCAGGTTATCTGGAGAAAAGACACTTCTCTATGAGCATTTACAGACATGTGATCTTGTTATTTGACATTTGGAGGTTAATATGACACTCTTTACAATGAATTAAGGGGCATTAAAGGTCCAATTTCCCAGCCATCTTATTTTCAAAGCTTACACATTTAATCGCAGCAAGAAGTAATTAAAGCAGGACAGAATTATTGTGCTCACTGACACTGAAGAAATGTTCCGTGTTCAACATAAGTTCAATACATCTGTGACAAGCTGTCGAGTACCACAGAAAACAATTGTGAAATGTCTCCCAGTTTGTAAAAACAAGTATGGGGCACCGCTATGGGATATAAAACACAACATTTCTAAAGTGTTACCACAAGACCTACCAATTTTGGGTGTATCATAAGACTAGATTGATAAATTATGCAAATTTATAGCCAATATAAGCACTGTAACAGTAGCTTTTATGTGATGTTTTTATACAGTATATATACGACATACACTACTATTCAAACATTTAGAGTCCAAGGCTAAATATTTTTGCAATTGTTTTTTGTTTTAATATTTTTTTTTATGTAATTTATTCCTGCCATGACAATGTTGTAATTTCAGAAGTCATTACTTCAGTCTTCAGTGTCACATGATCCTTCAGAATTCATTCTGATATGCTGATTTGGTGAATATAAAATTCAAAGGAACAGCATTTATTTGAAATAGAAATCTTTAACATTATCATAATAAATTATAAATCTGTCACTTTTGATCAATTTAATGCATCCTTGCTGAATAAATGCATTAATTAGTGCTGTAAATCGATTAAAAAAAAATTAATTATATTGCAAATGTTTTTCTGAAATTAATCGCGATTAATCCCGCCTAACATTAAAGTTTTAAATATACTTTTATATTGCAATAATTTCACATTCAATCTTCAAATTAATGTAGAAACAACAAAGACAGTATATTTTTAATATTTGTTTAATGGCATCTTTTTTATGACTGAAGGCGAGTATCACTGATACCAATACTACTGATGTCTCTAGGAAATTGTTCTTTTTTTCCTAATATTTAACCATTGACTATATGTAATGATATACTAACATTACAGTATAATTGAGAGCTATCAATTTGAACACTTATTAGACTTTAAAAAATAACTTCTAATCTAAGTGAATTTAAAACAATCTTCACATAAACTTCACATAAATGTCATATTTACCTGTGCCTTTCAGCAAGTAGGAAATATACAGAAATTGAATAAATTTATCAAACACTAAATTAAATATAGATGAATCCTTAAAGCTACAAAAGTTATTGATTGCCTCTTTTTTTCTTTTGCTCTTTGATTAACAGACATCACAGCAGCTGGGTTATTAGGATATTTGGCTGCTATTACTTTAAGAGCTGCCACTTCTGAATGTGACACGCATACTCGTAGTTTCATTCATGCTTTAATATGAAATGATACAGGCTACAGTGCATGCCGCCGTATTTGTGCGTGCAATTGCTACGACATCTCATCTGACCGCAGTTTACTGTTGTTCTTCTGAAGCTCGTTGTCACCTGTATCGTTTCCATGCTTGTTTGACTAGCGCCTGTCGCTGAGGCGAAGTGCGCGTCTGAAAAGTCTCCTGTTTGAGGTGGTCGTAAAGACATTCTGCATCTAAATAATTGCAATTCTTGTCAAGAAAAAACAGACAGAAGCAGCAGTTGTGAATGGGGTGGCCAACCCTAGCTCCGCCCCTGCATTAACTACATTAAATAAATTTTAACGACGTTAAACATAAAAAAAATTAATCACCTGCATTAACGCGTTAATTCTGACAGCACTAGTGTTAATTTCTTTTAGAAATTCTTACAGACTCCAAACCTATAATTTTTTTAAGTGCATCTCTCTAAACACAATTTTACTTTACAAACGTGACGGATGAGTATAAATGATTGTCTGTGCTAATCAACAGCACGCCACACATGCTGTCCACAGAACTTGTTGTTAACCTGAACACTCCTTTAAGTTTAAGGTGCCCGCTCAGATTTCAGTGAGAATGTGAACGTGTCCAGGCATTACCCATTTCGCTGTGTTGGGAATTTTCTGAGATTCTGTAACAGTGCATCTTGCTGAAGTTCCTCGAGCAGATTCGCACGCAGCTGGGGTGAAGAATCATGTTCTGCAACCGTCCCATGCTGCACTCTGGGAGGATGATTATGTAACATGACGCATGTGCCTGCAAACATATAAACACAGATAAATGGTCAAGCAAAGAGATTACAAGCTACAGTACAGCTTTATGACAACTGCAGTTCTTCTAATAACATCAACAGATGCTACATTCATTTATCCAAACGAACAAAGGAGGATTGTCCCTGTAATAAGAGTGCTATATTAATCAGAGGTTAGGTGGTTTGCTAAAGAGCACGATGGTCTACTATTCATGGACTGACCTATGCAGGGTTTCACCCAACAACATTTTGGTTACCACTAGACCACACCAACTCAGCAGCTTCAGTGTGTGTGTGTGTGTGTGTGTGTCTAAGTCCTTATGTCTTTGTTCTCAAATCCCTCTAAATCCTAGAGGTTTGTGCTTTCAAAGTATTTGTGTTGCAAATGGCCATTTCAAATATGTACCCTGTAGTCTCTGTCCTCGAAAAACCTTTTGCTCAGGCACTAGTGCTTACATCATCAACTAACCTACATGCTGTTAAACTTGAGTGCTGGGGAGGGGATAAAATGCATGCTAGTGTTCAGAGAGATATGGTCTGATAGCAGGAGTGCAGTAGAGTAGAGCTTTTTATCACCCGGAGCTAAATAAAACATAATGCGGGAAAAAGTGGAAAGTGAGTCAGTGGACACCATTCACACAGTGGTTCCAAAACCTGCCTACATAGGTAGGTGACTTCTAAATCAGCTTCCTAACTGAAATGGAAACTTGTGAGTGAGTGATTTCAAACACAGTCATACAATTAATGAGAAAAATGCAGAATGTAAAATGAACATCTTGACAACTGATTTGGATACAGGCATCATGAGGACAAACACAATACTAGCATTTTGGGTCTGTGAGATTTTTTTTTTTGAAAGAAATTAAAACTTTATTCAGCAAGGATGCAATAAATTGATCTAAAGTGACAGTAAAGACATTTTTAATGTTACAAAATATTCTCATTTCAAATAAATGCTGTTATTTTAAATTTTCTATTCACAAATAAATCCTGAAATAAATGAAAACGACCAGTTTCCACAAAAACAATATTGATAATAAGAAATGTTTCTTGAGCAGCAAATCAGTATATTACAATGATTTCTGAAGGATCATGTGACACTGAAGACTGAAGTAATGATGCTGAAAATTCAGCTTTGCATCACAGGATTATATTAAATTTTTAAATATATTAAAATAAAAAAGAGTTCATGTAAACTGTAATAATATTTCCACAATATTGCTGTATTTTTGCTAAAAAAAAACGCAACCTTGGTGAGCATAAGTGACTTCTTTCAAAAAAACAAAAAATCTTACCAACCCCAAACTTTGAATGGTATATGTACATTCATGTTCAACCATCTTGGAATTATTTTTCCATTTCAGGCCACAGTAATGGTTTTGGAAGTTGAGAAAGTTAATGTGGCCACTACCTATAGTGCATTGAAACCAAGAAACCAGGCCAGGCAGCTGAAAAAATATCCACTGCCAAGATCACAAAGGAATACAAACACAGCAAGCTATGACTTTTTTCCCTGTACTAAACTTTAACCGAGTACAATTTTATGAGTGCTAACAGGAGCTGCATCCTACATTGCACCTGTTAAATAATAGATTGATTCATTGTGAGACACGACAGCCTGAGAGCCCACTCACCTTCATTCTTATAACTAAATAATGAAGCCAACAACAGGCAAACTGAAAGTGCTGAATGATGAGACAAGTAGGGTTTGGCTGCACTTAAAAAAAAAACAACACACACACACACACTTACCGTAATGCCACACCACTCGCATCTCAAGCCAGCCAGGACATCCGAAGAACTGCAGGTGCGACGACAGACCTCACAGCGGGCACCTGAGGACATGTTTCCCTCCCGCCAGTGGTGCTGGTACGTGTCCTATCAGAGCAGGAGGGAATGATGGGTTAGGAGAAACTATGTGGCCAATAACACAATCTAGAGCAATCATAAAGCTAGGGAATGTGATTTACCCAGGCCAGGCTCCTGGATCAACATCCGTGTTACGCTTTATGCTGGGGTTAAACAACATTATCATCATTTCCTATCATTTCCTATCATCACACCTATCATTTCCCTTCAATTTAGGAGTAGGATAAAGTTTGATCTATAATTAGAAATTATCCAATTATATAATTCTATTTATAAGTAGGTAAATCTAATTAAGACAAGATCATGTTCTAATAAGGCAAATTAGTTTGAGTGCTAGGGAACAATATCAGTCTTCAAAATTGTTGTTTGACTAATCTAGTGATTTTTTTTTTTCCCCCAGCCAAGGACAAAAATATTTACATTTAGAAATTAAGGACATTTGGAAATGTAGAAATACGTACTTTAACACTGCCTGTGTAAAAGTGCAGTTGCATTAGCGAAATTTGTGGACAAAAAAGATTCAGTGTCCATTGTCAATAGTGTAGAAATTCATGAAGCAACGCTCGCATACAAGTCACTTTAAGCAACTTTCTGTTGGTCAACATGACAAATTCACATTAGAAAACTAGAACATGAGCAAAATTTACATAAGGAATGTTTTTGCCCTCACGCAAAACCCCCAAAATGTAATAACAGCTTTACACATCTTACTTATTCCTAAGAGGCTGCATATCCATCACTAAGATGCATTTTACATTGTTTTCTACACTCTTAAAAATAAAAGGTTCCAAAAGGGTGTTTTTGCAGTGATGCCATAGAAGAGCCATTTTTGCTTCCCCAAACAACCTTTCAGTGACCAGTTCCTAAAATAACCATTTTGAAAATCTAAAGAACCTTTTTCAACTATAAAGAACCTCTTCTGCATTTGAAAGGTTCCATGGATGTTCAAGGTTCTTCATAGAACCATTGACACCAATAAAGAGCCTTTATTTTTTAAGAGTGTATCCTTTTCTGTCAGCAAAATGTTGTAACAATTTGTATTTGTGACATTTATATCAAAACTTAAGTGGCAAGAGCTCTTTTCCATTTAATAAGTCACTGTGCTGTGGGTTCTTGTTTTTATTCTGCTTCCTGTAATATGACAATGCAAAAGAAAACTGCAATCTAGTCAACCATCAATAAACAACATCTTATGAATTATTCCACTAGAGTACACTTGGAGTTTCTTGTTTCTCTCTCCAATTCTCAGTTATGTCACAACCTATTTTCTTGAGTGGAAATAAAGTTTTTCTTTAAAGTTTTTTTTTTATTATTATTTCCTTTCTTTTCTTCATTTCTAATCCCTATTAAGTATAGAAAAGTCTAATCCAGATTATTATGTCAAAATGACAGAAATCATTTTGGATTATACATCAATGACTGTAAATGACTGTAAAATTTGGTAAATTTAGTTAATGCAACCTCTAATTTATGTGAGGTTTATTACAAGTGGAGGTCAGCCATGGTTTTATTCTCTGGTCTACTGGCTTTAAATGTCAGGTTAATACATCAGTAGATGGTGCAGTCGTGGTTCTCATACTCACAATGTCTTGCCCTCCATCTCGGTGGCAGAAACGACAGTCACTAACGCTGAACGGGGCACAGTCGCTGTGAACATGTAGCTCACACACTGAAAAACATGTGAGGTGAGGTTACTGAAAGAACATGGAGTGTCTTTATGTGATTCATCCACTAAGCAAACATCATCTGAGGCAAAACAGTTGGTAAATTCATTTTTATTTCCATAGGACAGTGGAAATGTGATGAACTAGTACTGCCTGTGAGGTGTTACAAAAAGCCACTGAATTCATGTTAGTGAAACAAATGTTTGAGTGGGTGTGGGAATTAAAGACCGACTTTTCTTCTGAGCTTCATTTGTGTCTTTTGTAAGCATAGAGAGAGGAAGAGAAATAGAAAGAGAAAGTTGGAGTGCAATGTTTTTCTTTTCAGCTTGATTCTTAGAAATCAGCCCACTGCAAAAGGCCATTCTGCCATTTCCATGGCAACAGCTACTTTCCAAACAGGGACGACCAGCACAGACAAATGAGCAATAACAGAATTGAAAAAAACAAAGACAAAGAGGGTTTGGGGAAACAGGAAAAACAAAAAAGGTTTCAGAGGAAACAATTCGATTCTGAATCTGATTATTAATATAAGGCGGAAAAGCCTGCTGAGCACAGAGGACACAACCCTGTGAAAAAAAAACTGCTTTAATCTGCCTAGTTTCACCCATAACGCTTATTTAAGCTTGGGTTGTGGCCTGGCTGAGATGGTTTAGTTGGTCAGCCAGACTGACCAGCTGACAACTGTGCAAAACCTGCAAAATAAACCAGCCTAACGAGCAAGAGGGACAGAATTTAACAATGACAGAATTTTGGACGAACTATCTCTTTAAGACTAAATGTAAATTGCTTCTGTTATGATTGACTAACCTATTTGCATTTGAAATGCATTCATTCAGACAGAAAAATGGTCAGAATTGAGCCCAAATTGGTTTATTTGGACAGGTTGTTTGGTATTCTGCTTGTGGCAAAGTCATGTCATGTGAACAATGCCCTTAAATTAAGTGAATGGAAACATTACTAGGCTGAAAACATCCTGATGCCATCATACTGTTGGGAAAAAAAAAACAAAAACAAAAAAAACACCTTCACAGCGCAGAGCCGAACTGCCTTCCAGATGCTTCCGGCAAACACAGCAGAACCTCTTCTTCTGACCAGCGGGACCGAAGCAGTGCGCTACAGGAACCTGTACCACAAACAAGGAGAAGAATGATTAATAAAATAAAATCTGGGACTTGTGCTGTCTTCAAGTGCACCAATGAAACTTGTACCTCAGAGTCAGACGTTCGTTATTACAACAGGTCAGGCATTCAAGTCGGAATCATAACATGGAAGTATCTAAAAAACAAAACAAAACAATGATATTGTGAACATCTATTATTCACAATAGCATTATTTTGTTTGTTTTCGGCTACTAATTACATCTGAATCCTGCATGTTCTGCGTGTCTCTTTGTGAATGAATGGTGCAGATGTGACGCTCGCTGTGTTTTCAGCCTCTGCTGCCTCAATATATGAGTACATGAATACATGAATATAATCTCTACAACTGCTCCGAAAGTCACTTCATGAGCATTGTACAGTTTCTTTTGAGAAAAACTATCATCATTAACAAACAGCAACCTAAAGGTATCAAAACAACCCATCAAAATAAAAGTTTGGTTTAACTTGAAGAAACTGTGACAAAAATATATTACTTAATGTACTGACAGTACTACTACTACTACTACTATTTATTTAGCAGAAAAATGTAAATACAAAATATTTTTGAAAAACAGAAAAAAAGAACATTAATTTTTGTTTTAAAATTAAAATCAATTAATTAGAGATGCTGTTGATTATTAAAATTTCATGAAAGCATTAAATGGAACCCATAAAATTCATGGAAAACAGAATTTGGTAAAAAATAAAACTGAATTTCATAAAAAAATAAAACATATCATAGAGCCTTTTTTGTTAAACTTTTAATAATTGCTGTAAAATATTGTTAGTTTCAAGATTTCCAATTAATTTTGATTAATAAAATTTTATTTACTCATTAAAACAGAGTCTAGAAAAATAAAAATGAAAAAAAAAAAAAAAAACGAATCCAGATAAACTAAAATGGAAAAAACAGAACTTGGAAAAAAATAAAACTGATTTCACAGGGCTATAACATGGCATCACATCTGTATGTGAAGCAAACCGTGCACATTAAGTGATTAACACCATGCGCAAAAGAATTGGTTTTCGCTAACTGATCTCTATATAGATTATAGATACAATATCGTCTGTATTATAGATCAGCATTTCCACCATGTTTTAAATCGACACATCCCTTCCAACATCACAACCTGGCAACTTGTGTATCATCTAGAATTCTGAGTCTCCTATTTGTAATTACAACTTTGACTGGTCATTCACGTGCTTGAAACTCATCATTACAATATCTCCAACTCCACTTGAAGGGCACATTGCGCTGGTCCAAACTGAAACTAACTCACGCGGTTATCTTCACATTGTCTGGGAGGTCTGACTCACTGATTCACTCATTAGATTTCAAAGAACATGTTCAAAAATGATTCAGTGATCTGTTTGAGTAATTTCCAGGACCACAAGAAATCTACACCCTATTTGGTAAGTTTATACGTGCCAAAGAATGCAGCACTCTTGGGTTCTTCAGAATAACACATTTAACCATGTTTTGAGATTTTATCTCAAAATCCGCACAGAAAATGTGTCAGTAGATTTCATCTGTGCCTAGTCATCTGCATACCATTTACCTAAAGTTCTCAGTTTTGCAAATCAGTTTGACAGAGTCATTAAAAATAACTGGGTTATTCTAACAATTTGTCACAAATCAGACATGACTAATGGGTTAGTTGTGTGTCAGTGAGCACTGAACGATCTGTATGTACCTCTGTGTGACATCACTTCCTGTCTGAGTGGTGTGAATGGTGGGAAAGCGCATGGATGCCCTCTCTTCCTTCCTGTCTGGGGGAGGGGAGTAGAAATGCAGAGGGCATTTAGGATTTAAATAGCTGATGTCTTTTCTTTTTGACCTCATGTACCAGTAATAAACTTAAGATTCCCCATAGAAATGCATAATATGATCTAATTGTGTTGCAGACCATACATAAATACCTAAAGTTTTGATGTACAGCAATGCATGTGTCAAAATAACAGAATATAGAATGAGAAGTGCCGCATACCACATGAACCAAACATAGGCCATTTTTAGATGTCCAGTTTCAGCTTGAAGTAAATAACATTCAGACAAAAGTGAACATAATACAACACTGAAACCTAATCCTTCCTCTGTTAGAGTGCATTCAAGCTTTATATTTAAAAGCATTTAAGCTGTTTAAACAAACATATGCAATTACATGCACTCAAAGAAAAGCCAGATGGTCTGTGAGTGGTTCACCGTTTCCTTCCTCACATTTACTTCCTATAGAGGCCACCTTTACATCTAACATGCAATTTTTTTTTAATGCATTGTGATCGGATCAAGGAAACCGCATTTGGATCATTATTGCATACAACAAAGAATATGTAATATGTAAGTGCTGCTTTCCATTTTGCACCAATGCACCATTATTAATTTTCAAAAGATTCTGGATTGATCCACAAAATTTCAGCATTTGATTTTTAAAAAAAACTCATGTATACTGTAAAACAGTGCATCTACACTGAAAACAAGACAAAACCAGATGAGAATCATTGAGAATCACTTTGGAATTGGACTGTGACTAGGGATGTTCATTTTAACCAGTTAACCGACTGGTAAGAATTTTGACCGATTAATACAATCAGTTAAACGGTTTAAAAAGTCTTTTTTTCAGTAATTTACCAAATTATTTTAAAAGGTTTGCTGCATGGTTAAAATATGCTACCCGTAGCCTATATAAAAAATGTGTTTTTTAGCGAAAAAAAAAAACGTTGCATTTTATTATTTCATTCAGAAATAGGCCTAATGGCGATGCGAAATGTTTAAAAACATTATAATAAATACTGTAAGCATAGCTAGGCTATTTTAGTTCCACTCCACAACAAATCCTTTCAATTTAACGGTATTTAGAAAAGAAATATAAGAAGCTACTACATATTTAAACTGAGCAGTGTGTTTTTTTTCCATATGTTTGACTGACTGTATTTTATTATAATAATGAACAGGCTGCATTCGCAAGGTAGCAATGCTTAACTGTGTGCGCACATGTGGCGCCGGCGCAATCACTTGAATATTTTCCTTCTAACAGTGGAAGCAACTACTCCTTTTAGTAATAAAGATAATCGGAATTGTAAAAGGTTTGCTTTTATTTGTGTACATTCACAATAAAAACAAATCTTTGTGCTTTTGTAAAATAGGCCTAAAGAAAAATAGGATGCCGCTTTCTGTCGTCTCCTTTCGCGCAGCACAAAAATGAACCGAAACTCTGCATACTAGGCTACTTGTTGCAATTTTTTTCGTTTTCTTAATTTATTATTCAAGTAAAATACATATTTCTCATATAGGCCTATTTATTCGTTATATATATAGCCTAGCTTTATAATGTTTTTCTCCGCTTGCAGAAGCGCTGCAGGTGCATGATGTGATATGTTAAGGCCATGTGAATTCTCATGTTCTGTTGTTTGCTAGTTTTTGTGCATGTAAAATGAATCCGCGGAAAACAAATGTTAGTATTTTTAACGGGTCACAGACACTTATCCTTTCTAATTTAATTCAATTCTAATTTAAAATAATCTTGTCGGTTAACGGTTAATAATCGGCTAACGAGCGTCGGTTGTCGGTTAGGAGAAATAACCGAAATGACTGACTGAAATTAATCAAATTGATTCACAATGGAATCTAGCTAAATAATATCCAGGATACAACTTTAATGTGAGCATGGCTGGAGCTTTCAAAGACCCGGAACAAATTGCTCTGATATAGTGAAGAGATGCAGTGACAAATCCCAGCTGGGCTGTCTTGTTGCGTGTGCCCATCTGTAACGACTGATTTCACGGGAACACGTTCTGAATCACACAGTATTGTGACAGCACAGAAACGGGGGAGGAGAAGTCAGCCTTTCTGCCCTCTCCTTCCCATTTCCTCGCTCTTAATGGACAGCACTGTGACTCCTCTGCATAAATATCTCCAGGTCTTTTGGCTGCTTAATGTGCAGGTTGGAAAATAATTCTATGAACACTATGGGAGGCTGGTAAATTAGTGGTTAGAGGTGTGTTCTGTTACCAAACCAATCGTCCAAGGAATTCTGGGTAAGTGAGACATGCATCTTCATTTGCCATGCTGCAAAAAAACATCCTTATAATTCTCCCACACAGGAGAAACTCCCTTTAATTGGCAGAAAACTCCCTTTAGGATGTCTATGCTGCTGAACATTTCCATTAAGCATTCTTAAAGGTGAAGTGTGTCATTTTTTCCCCCATACCAGTTTTTCCAGCCCAGTTTAAAGAGAGAGTTCACCCAAAAATGAAAATTCTGTCATTAATTACTCACCCTCATGTCATTCCAAACCCGTAAGACCTTCGACAAAAACAACGATTTTATTCAACAATTTCTTCTCTTCTCCATCAGTCTTTGACACGCATTCACAACAGTACCAAGATGCATGTGTGAAGAGAAGAAACTGTTCAATAAAGTCGTTACTATTGTTTTCTTTGCGCACAAAAAGTATTCTTGTAGCTTCATAAAATTACGGTTGGACCACTGATGTCACATAGACTGCTTTAACGATGTCTTTACTAGCTTTCTGGGCCTTGAACGTGGTAGTTGTATTGCTGTCTATGCAGAGTCAGAAAGCTCTAGGGTTTTCATCAAAAATATCTTAATTTGTGTTCTGAAGATAAATGATGGTCTTACAGGTTTAGAACGTCATGAGAGTAATTAATACAGAATTTTCATTTTTGGGTGAACTATCCCTTTAATATACTAATATGTAATACACCAAAGGTGTTCCTTTAAGGGTAAGGTTTTTTTTGATAGTGAACATGCAAGTACTGCAAAAAGGCAGGGGACATTAACTCTGTGCTGCTAAGCAGACCTGTCAACGTCAGTGAAAAAACCAAAGTGACATTTATGGGCAGACATTCTCACGACAGTACACAGCGCAGTGCACAATGGGATAGATTAGGTGCTTTACTCAATATTTGGAAATATGGCTTGGGAACACAAAGGAAAATAGCTTGACATTTGCTCAAGCAAATCAGGCTATTTAGACGCTTGTGAGAGAGCCAGAAATCGAACTCGCTGATGTCTGTGAGCTCACAGATACAGAACAGCTGTTTAGAAGCCTGGACTGCCTACATTTTCATAATGCTGAAAAATGTCACGAGCCAAAATACAGCCACTGCACAGAAAATACCTAAACTCTAGAGACCAAAATATAATTCCGCATAATACAGAGGAAAATATGGTGAGGTTTTGTGTTTAAGGTTGCTGAGGTACTCAAAATCTTTGATGATGAGGTCCCAAACACACACACACACACACACCCTACAGCATATGTCCTTGAGCTACGGCCCACCTCTCCCTCCTGCAGTGGACACATCCTCACTGGCTCTTGGCCTCCCAGGGGAGTCACTACAGTAGACTGCAGAGCATCCTACCGGACGTGACCTCGCTTCCTGTCATTAGCCGCCATCTCTCTGATCCTAAAGGTGATTGGCTCCTGTAAATGGCTACTGCTGAGGTACTCTATGTAGCAAATTAGCTCAAAAAGGGAATTGTATATAAATAATTACAATTAATTATGATTAATTACAATTATTTATATCAGCTGACAGTAATAACTGTCGCAGGTTTAAATTGCCATCGACTAATCTGTTCGTCCAGCGAACATTAAGTTCATATCAACTCTAAGAAAAGATATTTCCATGGCCACAGAAAATATTTTTCTATTAATGCTTTAGAGCATGTAGCAAGGGTCAAATCGTAAAGGGACATTTAATATGCGAGGCAGAATCAGAAACTCATGTAATTTATGCACAACTTTTATTAACTAAACACTAACGCAGACTAGTCTAGCAAACAAACAAACTAACTAACAAACAAACATACAATCACTCATACATGGAAAGGGCTAATGAGAGTTGATGGATGAAACCATCAGGAAAGCCAGAGAAAGCAGTTATGGAGAAAGTCATTTAACCACCTGAGTAAACCATCAGCGCCGTTTATAACGGGGTCTATAACTTGTACTAATAACCTCTGTTTCATTTAGTTAAATGTACAATACTTGCAATGCATCTGGTCGAGCCGAGTGTCCGGAATGCGGTCTCAGATGAAAGTCTTAATGGTTTTCAAGGTTTTGGACTCCCGATCACGTTCTTCCGGGTTGAACAGTGATGAATTCCAAAGGTGTTCTGAGGTGGAAATGTTCTTCCAAAGGAGAGTGGAAAAGAGTTAAGAAAGAGATCTGAGGTCCAGGGAGCTTTGGTTGAATGGAAAGACAAGGCCGCAAGGCCTGGCACAAAAACTTAAGGTGTTCAGAAGAGTTTTAGCTCACATCTTCATCCTCTTAGACAGAACCGCAGACTGGGAGGCGTCACTTACGTGAGAGCTTTATCTGCTTTGGAGGTCACACCTCTGGGATGTCAAAGAGCCAATGAGAGTCCTGAACTTATGGAGGGAAAGTTTTATAACTCTTTGTCTCTGAGCATGGTAATTTGCATGGGGTTAATGCACAAACTACTTAAGATTCTTAGGACACTAATATGTTGCATAGGTATCAACGTGTAATATTCACTCTCAATTAAATCATCCGAAGACGAATGGATAGAGACCAAACATGATACAGTTAAGGTGATATTAACTAGTGATCTATTATAAGCATGCATACAATGGTGTAAAATACACAAAAACATATACAAGAACAGTAATAATATACACAATGACCTAAAGAAATGTGTGTTCCTTCAAAGAAAGGTTTTTCAATGAATTAATTAGAGAAGAGTCCATTTTTATGGTGTATTATGTGTCTTTCCTATGGAAAGTGTAGTGAGAGAGAGCTCTCCACATGCCATTAGGTCGTAAAGTTTATCTGGCCTGGCAAAAGTCTCCTGGTTGCCATGGTAACCAGGGGCCTGGAGTCATTGACAGACATACCAGCACCCAGTATGTGTATTGGGTGGGGGGTCTGTGACCATTTGTTAAAGTAATAACTAATTGATTTGTTAAATCAAATGCAAAATTGTGTGTCTGATTGGTTCAAATGCTACATCTACTAAAATAATGTAGTAAAATAGTGAAAAAAATGGATGGAAAAATGATGCTTGGTTTTGCTTTTGCTTTTATATGCAACATATAAAGCTTTCACTCTTTTTTGTTGTTTCAATTAATATTCTTTTTATAGATTATAAAGATTTGTGATTCAACAAACTTAAATTCTGAGTAATTACTTTAAAGACAACATGAAATCAAAGATGACTCAATTTATGTCCCTAATAAATGTCCCTGGCAGTGTTCATCTGAAACTAACATTATTAACTGAATTAAAAATTGAAATAAAGCTGAAATAAAATAAAATACACAAAATTAAAACTCAAAAAAGTTTACTGAAAATTAGAAATAAGTTTAAGTTTCCTAGTAAGTTTAATAATATATTAAATATAAACCAAAGCAAAATGTTAAAAAAGGACTACAAAGAGCACAGAACACATACTAAAACTTAAACAAAAATTATAATGAAAAAATAAAGCTATAAAAATAAAAGCTACTATAATATAATAGATATTAGCATATAAATAATACTACAGGGTTTGTGCAAGTTTTATGATGATAAATTTAAGACCAAGTAAAAAAAAAAAATTTAAAAAAACTGTGAATAAACTGAATGGAACATGCCAATATTTATGAGAAACTGATAAAATGAAGTGAGTTTATGACTAAAACAAGAACTATCTGCCAATAGTCTCAATCAGCTTAAGTCAAAGGTTTTCACACCCCATAGCCATATTTGTTTTTGTTTTATGCATAAACTCACTTTTTTATTTCTCAGAAAACAAGACTTTATATGTTCAATTTGATTCAAGTAAATGTATCGTGATGTTTAGATATTTGTATTGGAAAGCAAAACAAAAACACAGAGGAAGATATCCTTTTTTTTTTTTTTTTGAAGTGCATGCGACATTTAATGCCATGACTTTCAGAATTTAGGACGTTCTGCTCAGATTTAAGATGTTTTAGGCCTTAATTTGTGGAAGACGAATTAAGACTTTTTAAGACCTTTTAAAGACCCACAGAAACTCTGAACTAAAATAACACTGGTCCCTTATTGTGCATGTTTCATCAGTGCAAGTTATTCTAAAGAAAATTGTTATTTCACAACTTCATTAAATATACTTTTTTTTAACATAACCCTAGATTTTATCTCGCCAAATTGATTTTCATATGGTTTCATATGGAAATCTGTCACATTTCAGAAGTTAAATGTGTAGTGTGTGCATGATGTCCTAATTTAAGGTGATACATAAACTTTTTCAAGTCTTAAAGGACATATTCTCGATTTTCAGTAATAACAGTGTCGAATGGCTGCAACTGTTGTGTTCGTATTTCCTCAGATGCGGTTCAGTGAGGTTGTTGAGTAAAGGTTAATGGAGCAGTTGGCTCGGAGACTGATTCACTCCTACAACACCCACCCACCCACATACATACACACACACACACACACACACACACACACACACACACACACACACACAGACAGAGCTGAGAAAAGTCTTCAGTCAGTACAAAACGTCACATCCATTTCCTTTTCAAACTGAACACATCAGTCTTACAGCCAAAGAAACTAGAAAAAAAGAATTAAACCACTGCATGCACTTTCTTGTTGTCTCTGCATGCATTATGTATGAAGGCAAACTTCCAGAAGAGTCTCTAAGGGCCCGTCTTTCATTCAGACCAGTGGTTTCTGTTCCACCTCATTATCTTTCGGTCTAAATTAAGTTTTGCTGCGGCATGGTGCTTGACTCGGCCTTCTGTCATGCCCTACGGATGCTCTGATGCGACTGGCCGGTCTGTGTCACCTCTGTGCCGTTTGGCCAAAGCAAGGCAGGTTTTTCTCGCTGTGAACTCGGTCCTGACGCAGCAACACATGTGGCATCAGCACATTGAGAGGATGCAGTTTCCAAGCAGCAAGCATCTCATGCGGTTCCTTTATCACATGCTGTTAACCAGCAAGAATTGTTAATTTTTTCATAGTAAATGTACATCCTGTTTTATATATAGCAGTTTTCTTCGAGATCAAGCAACTGTTCAAAGCCTTTTTGTACATCTGATTGATGCAATCAATATGTAAAGGACAGTTTACAGTCATTATTATGAAAATAAAACCCCTTATAAAACACTTATTACATTCCGATCCCAATTAATTAATTACCATTTTAATGACAAATAAAAAAAAATACATGGATATGAATTATTGATTTTAATCTAATTATTTAATTTTGAATGATCTATTATCTACGTAAAAATTGTCCACGTCAGAAACAACCAGTCTAGCAACCAGACAAACAGTGTTGTCATTGTTAGCTAAAACAAAAACTCATAAAAAAAAGTTCAGTAATTAAAATAAAATAAAATAAAAAAATATTAAAAAGTTAAAAAAATATATATATATATATTAGACATCAGAAATGTTGCCTTGGCAGAAATAAAGTGCTAAATTCACGAAAACTGAAATGAAAATAAATGTAACCTATATAGAAATATAAAAGAAAATAAATAAAATATAGAATAAATATATACAAATAAAAAATGAAAATTAATTAATAAATAATATAATAGCATACAAATAATAGTAAAATAACACTGGATGAACAATGCAAAAATATTACAATTCTAAAATATTATTTGTATTTTTTTTTTATTATTTCTTCTATGGATTAATTAGGTACTACTATAAGACATTTATCCACGCCACATGTCAGGACCATGTAAAATATATTATACATACAAAATATATTGAAGTAGCACCAGTGGCGGACTGGCCATCTGGAGCACCGGGAGTTTTCCCAGTGGGCCGCTGTACAATGTGGGCCGGCCCTTTGCGTAATATATATAAAAAATGGATTGTAGTAAATGTACGTATATCCTTCCATCGGCCCAGACGAATGGCCCGGGCCGCGCGGCCCACTTCATTCAAAAATTCTAATTAATTTAGCGTGCTCCGGCTCAGTGCAGTGGCTCAAATGCTTGAAAATGTTTGAAATAACCAATCAAAGCGTAGAAGGCGGGATTTACCGTTCACAGACGCTGAGCTGCGCGCGACTTGAATGCGAGCTGAGGTAAGATGTAAGCAGCTGAACATGACGAGACAATTCAGCAATATTTGCCAACCGTTTAGTTAAACGGCAGACATTAATTTTCAGGAATGCAAACTACTACTGGCCTTTTCAAATTTCTCAGATTTTAATGCCATTATTTGAATGGTCACAATGTAGGCTACATAATGCTGGTTTCAGCAGACATGAGATAAGAGTTAATGCACATCTGCTTTCTTCCGCGATTTCACGTGTCTAAGAAAATGTTAAAAACATTCTCAATCTTACTCTAGAACATTGTAAATCTAAAGACTTTTGCTTTCGAGTGCTGTGCATAGGAAAGTGATTTATAGGCCTAATAAAAATATAATTTGCTTATTAATTCACATGCATTAGCCTATTTTATATACACACTGGTGGTTAAAAGTTTGAAATAATTAAGGCTTTTTATTTATTTATTTATTTGAAAGAAGATTGAATTTATTTGATCAAAAATACAGTAAAACAATAGCCTAATATTATGAAATATTACACTTAAAATAGTGGTTTTCTATTTAGGATGTTTTATTTCTGTGATCAAAGCTGATTTCAGCAGCATTACTCCAGTCTTCAGTGTCCCATCAGAAATCATTCTAATGCTGCCTAATTTGCTGCTTAATTATCAGTTATTATTTGTGATCAATTATTAATAATGGTTTTATTATTGGTATAACAATTCTCAGTTAAAGAACAGCATTTATTTGAAATATAAGTACTTTGTAATAAGTTTAAATATCTTTACTATCACTTAAATCAATTTAATCAAAGTCCCTTTTTGTATTCTATAATCTTTGATTTAATGCAAAATTGTTGAAAAAAAAATATAAATTTATATTTTTTAATCTTACCCAAGACTGAATGGTATCACATTTTCCACAAAATGAAGCAGCACAACAGTTTTCAACATTCATAATAATCAGAAATGTTTCTTGAGCAGCAATCAGCATATTAGAAGGATTCTGAAGGATCATGTGACACTGAAGACTGGAGTAATGATGCTGAAAATTCAGCTTTACCATCACAGAAATAAATTACATTTTACTATATAGTCACATAGAAGACAGTTGTTTTAAATTGAAACATTATATATTTCACAGTACTGTTTACTGTATTTTTCTTTCATCATCAAAATAATTTGTATACTCTTTTCCACAATTGGAGCTCTATTCCTTAAAATGATGTCAAGCTCCTGCAAAAGGACAAATACTGAGTATGACCAATAAAAAGGCACCATAAAAACAGTCCGCATTCTGCACTGTTCAAGTCTTCTATACAATATCAGAGCATTGTGTCATATGGACTGATAATATTGGTATTTAACTTTAGTGATATTAAACTGTCCCTTGTAAAAATTCTTTCAAATTATTTACTATTTGCCATATACACCAGGAAAGACAACTTATAATGTCAAGAATATGCCACTCATTTATGGTGTGGTGCAGTGTGTTGCGGACCAGGTTTGGTGGGCCCACTCTGTGCCAAAAAGTCCAGGGCCACTTTTTGGCCCCAGTCCACCCCTGAGCAGCACCATCAAATTACCATGGACAATGGTGAAATGAACAGTCTAGTGGCCGTAATAAAAATATGATATTACAAATGTGACTAACCGAACAGAATAGACCGATGTGTAACAAACCAAATCAGCATGCCAACACAATATGTTCATATCACCAAGGCCACTGCTAAAATTTACAGGGATTGTGACAAAATTTATATAAGTGGGCCCCTTCAACCCGGGCCCGGGACAATGATGGCCCTGCATTATATCAGTACAATGAGTTTATCAACTATAGATTGGGTTTATAATCAGTACACAGGGAGGAAAAAACTTCCGGGCTAGGCTGTTATAATAAGCTCTTGATTGCTAGATGAGCTGCTATCAAAGGCACAAAGGCTAGCTGACACTTGGCCTCCACGAAAGACCACAACACAGCAGGAAGTCATCAGTAATTCATTATGAAAGCTGGACAAAGGGCTACACTGACTGCTGTGTCACTGAGCAAAACAGCTCCAGTCAGTACGTGAGGACTAAATTATTCAATGTAGATTCAGGGTGTAATGCACTTCCTGTTTGTCATGCAAAGCCACGGATAAGACAGGTAAAGCATCAACTGCTAATTATGATCTTTCTTGCATGATCATACCCTGCAATACAGCTTGATCGTTCTTCATTAACAGCATAACTGTTCAAGACTTTGTGTCCTCTATCATCAGAGCATCCATCCAGCGTTGTGATGCCTCAATAATGCTGTGTTAGTGAAATCAATCTTGTCTTGCCTTATAATTGTAATAATGGGTGAACCTCATAAGATCATGTCCAAGCTACATCCATAAAAAAAGAAAACATATTTTGTACAATCACAATAAAGCACATTTTTATAAAACCATTAGAACCATTTTTTTGCATCCACTTGTTTGATTTTAAGAATAATCGTAAGAATTTATTTAAAATGTTTTTATTTAAAAATATATATATATTTTTTTTTTTAATAATTAGCTTCTCATGATTGTAATTGATTGTAATGATTGTAATTGAGTGTTTTTACTGAAAAAGACTAAATAAAAAGCAACCGTATAATATAACATAATATAATATAATAAATTTTTGCAGTACAGTAATGGGACAAAATGTGTTAATAATAATATTATTATAATAATAATAAATAATAATACATTTTATAATAATTATTATAAAAATATAATAAAAGTGGGGGAAAAAAAGTTCAGCAAAAATATATTTTTCTTTTTTTGGCATAAAATATGACCAGATTATGTTGTTGTTGTTCTTTAACAGGTTTCATAAGATTTACCCATAAAGCTAAAAATGTTCATCTGCCCTGTCATATGTGGCATGTTTCACTCACCCGAACTTGTGTGGGAGCCATACAGGAACACACAGTCCTGACGTGCTTCAAACACTTCTCATGTGACATGAAGTTACACACTGCAGAAAAAAAGAGAGAGATTTAGTGTAGGCCACAGAATTATGGTGCATTATGTTGCCAAGATATGTGGGTATAGCAGCTTTAGCAAAATGAAAACCTGACATTCTTTCTCAGCAGTGAATTCACAGTCCAGTGTAATTTAGAATTCACTTTGTAAATAAATTCATCTTTTATAGCACCAAAAGGAATAGCAGTCAACCTGACTGGGCAATATTTCATGAACAGAACTTAAAAGAGAACAATTTGCACCAAAGACATGAGCACTGATCAGTTGTCTCTATGGCCAGTGACCGCTGGATTGCTGTGTTCCCTTATTTACGCTGTTGTAAGAGCCCACTTTGGCCCTCAGTACAGACTGAACCTCACTGATGCATTTGTTGGTTTTCATGCTTGCCAGAGACAGGAAGTGATCTCGCTGGTCAGGCTGAGCTCCTCTCACTATCACAACCACAAGAGCAAGGAAAACATTCTAAAGTGTATCGTGCCACAAGCGTGTTCTCACTCACACTTTAAAGCCCACCACTCTTGTGAAATCGGAAACAGTTAGAAATTACATGCACACGCTGCTAAGGAAATCACAAAGTCTGTTTTGTTTACACATTCATTATCAACACAAATCTTTGTCGTATGAGCTCATTAAACTGTTTTAGCAAGATTTTTTTAAGTCTAACATTGCAAAATACTAGTGACAGACAGCCAGACAGACAAGCCACTAGACTAGTAGCCAGAGTTTTACCTTGTGTTAATTCCAAAATCTATAGAAAGTCAGTGGACAATGCTAGGGATGACATTTTGAACAAAAAAAATTAATAAATGAATAAAAAAAAAAATATATATATATATATATATATATATATAATATATATATACACCAGAACAATATACACTTTTGCAGCATAAATTGACTTTATAATTTACTTTTTTTTTTAATTCTCTCAATTTAATTTTCAGTGGCCAAAATTTCAATGTCAAACGTATTCTGCAACTGTTACTGTAAAGAGTCATTTTTACCTGATTTAATGCATATTACGCAATTAGTTTAGTTTGCATAAATTGATGCATTTAGGTTGATTCGGTGATGTTAAATATATTTCTAACCTGAATAAAACCAATTAATTTAGGTTTTTACATTTTTATGTTGCCATTTTTCATGGTAGGCAAAAAATCTTTCCTGAAAAAGAGATGATAATAGAAACTTGCCCATGAAATATTCAGTTTTAATCATAATTAAATTGTACAGTAATGTAAATAGTTGTGCATGCACAACTGAAATACTTATTTAAAAAAATATATAAAACATATCTCAATTTTCCAAGACATACCTATTGTATACAAGCTGATTAATAATTGCCACATGCTATATATCCAAAAATCATGTAGAGAGTTATTTTATGGCCATCTTGATATTTGGAGTTTGATTAATGTAAGGGAAGTCTTGGCCTAATGGTTAGAGAGTCGGGCTTGTAATCAGAAGGTTGCCGGTTCGATTCCCGCACCAGCAAGTACCATGACTGAGGTGCCCTTGAGCAAGGCACCAAACCCCAAATTGCTCCCCGGGCGCTGGGACATTGGCTGCCCACTGCTCCGGGTGTATGTTCACTACTGTGTGCATGCACTTGGATGGGTTAAATGCAGAGGACCAATTTTGAGTATGGGTCACCATACCTGACAATGCATCACTATATATATATATATATTTAATATTGGCTTTAAACAAGACTGCTACGCAAAACTTAAAAAAATTTTTTTAAAAATAATAATTATATATATATATATATATATATATATATATATATATATATATATATATTTTTTTTTTTTTTTTTTTTTCCCCCTCTACAGTTGTAAATTATTCAAACAATATTTTAAAAATTGTTACAGCCTATTGTAAAGTAACACCAATTCAAATTTAAATTATTATTACATTTTACATAATATTTTTGCATTATTGAATGGTCACTTATTCCAAATAGTGATGCTAGCTTTTCGGCTTCAAACAAGAATTTCCATTTCTGTGCATCAGTATAAGATAATGTACATATTTTGCTTTCAAGTATTTATATGAATTTAGTTTTCAATAAAATAAGTCTTAATTTTGAAACTTTTGGTACATCTTGTGTATCTACATTATATCAGTCGACCGTAACAAAGACTATAGTCATGTCTTGCATTTAAAAGCAACAGTAATGAATACAGTTTAACAGATGCATAAATTCATTAGTCTGAGCCAGACATGTTACTAGTCTCTAGTCTCACGAATGCAACAAACACACAATGAGAATGAAAATGACAACATAGAGCATGCGGGTGTGTTTATGTTCTACTCTCTCTCGGTCCGTCTGGCTACAGCATCCAGCCTGCCGCCTTGCTCCATTGGACTACGTGTTGCCATGCCAACCTGGAAGAGTCAATCACGACTTCACTGCAGCACATTACGTAACAGAAACATCTCATTTCTGCCTAACTCTGCCTGGTAACATCTACATTGTCCATCAACATCTGCTTTCCAGCCCTGCCAATCTCACGGCCACATAAATCCAGTCCACTTGTCTTTAAAGTAATGCTGCTCAGTACCAGAATCATTCATACAGTTCCTGTAGTGAAACTGTGGTGAACAGCATAACATAGTGGATTAAAACCTACCTAAGAAACAGCAACAGCCATAAAAAGGGCATAAACAGGTGAGATCTAGTTTACATTCTATGTGCATAAGGGGAAAAAATTGCATGTATACATCAAATGGAAGGGGATATGGCTCCATCAATGATTATACACAAAAGTTTAAAACATACAGCATGTGATGAATTCTCATAAAGAGTCAAAACACATGAGTTCAGGCATAGATTATACTCTGGAAGATACTCTATCACAGATTCTGCAAGGCCAAGTGTTACTAACCCAGTACTGAATACAAAAGAAGATGAAACTTGTGCTTTTTTCCACATGCATTACAATAGATAAAAGCTTCATAAATGACACAGAAGCATCATAAATTTGTCCATATGACTCATGTACTATATTCCAAGTTATCTGAAGTCATACTCTGCATTGCAAATTTAGGTTGTTATTCACTGAAAATATTGGTATCCACCCAACTTGCATACATAGTTCATGAGGGAAGAAGTGAATGATTCATTGGCTAAATGACTTAGTTGTCAAGTTTAATTCACTGATTTGTTTGCAGACATTTACAGCTCATTGGAGCGAAAGATTATCAGGAAACGAGATCAAATATTGATTTGCTTATTACACAAAGACACTGTTTGACTTCTGAGAACTTGGAATATATTCATATGGACCATAGCTATGGTTCTTTTGCATCTTTTTTGTCTTAATTCATTGTAATCTGGGCTGTCAGTTGTAGACTTGAATCCCGCAAAAGGAAATCAATGAGCCACTACCACTGGGCATCATTGGACTTTGTTACCCAAATGAGCAGCTCTGTAAAGAAAAACACTTATGGTAAACATCTAACTGACTGAAGTGAGAATAGTACAGATCTTCTCACACTGTCACCGGCCTTCATCAATTAGATGGATCTCATCAAAGTGTCCTCCTGCACATGACCAGCCAATCACAGATTCCTGTCCAACAGAAGGAGTGTGTCGGATCGATCTGCATCAATCTGTCTCCCCCAGTTAGTAGACAAGCTATTCGATCATTCTGTCGAGAGGGAGGTGTGGATGAGAGAGAGAGAGATGCTGGACATCCTCCATCTATTTTTTTTTAACATTACCTTCTTCATTCCTTCCTTTTCCAGGACGGCACGTGCACAGATGCCAATCAAACTGGTATTGGAAAATTCCATTTAAAGCAAAATCAAACACTTTCACTTTAAATGAAATGGTTAAGTGACCTAAAATGCATTAAAACTGTCCACTGACAAATGTTTATTTGAGAGAGTATTGCTCTAGTATTACGATAGTATTGTCCTTTAATATCATCACTGTACCATGATACTACCACAGCACTTTTGCGTAATGGCATCTTTTACAGAGCCGTGTTAAGGCTGTTCTGTGCCTGCTAAAAATTCTGAGTAAATTGAGCCTGCTCTGACCCACCTCAGCCCATACTATCACAATATACAGTTGTATTTGAATGTGTGAAAGCATTTGTGACCTCTGAGCAGCATTAAACAGTCTGTAAACACCTAAATGCCACTTCAGAAGCGCTTCTGTGTCACCTTTGCCGTGTAAATGTGGTATAAGAGAATTTAAAGACGCTTTGTTGACGTTGCTTTGCTGAATGGAATATCCCAACCAAGTGAATCCATGAACCATCTTACCTTCACAAACAAACCCGACAATCCCCCATATGAAGTCGCTGCAGTGATGACAGAAGGTCGGTTTGGTCAGGGTCACTTTCCGAAAGCAGTGTCCGGGAGCGTTAACCGAGTACCGCGCCTTTGAACCGGGCGACTGCTGCACCTTTTTCCTCCCGGGTCCGGGGCTCGAGCTCGGGCTGTCGTGCTTCACCCGACCGCTGTCTGCCATCTCTGTCACTTCCAATGTAAATCCAGTGCAAAACGCCGAGATACAAGGCTCCACTAGATTGGTTGTTGTGGAAGTCACATTCGTGATTTAGCAGTTATGTTAAACCCAATCGAGTCATCACTGAATAAAGTGAATGTTTCTGTTCTCCCGCTACAGCGTATCAACAAGAGTCGGAAACGCGCCGTCTGGCTACAATGTATCAATGTAACAGAATGTCTGAACGTTCCAATCAAAGCGCGCGAGTTAGTTACTGTGAGAGCTTCACTATCTGACCATCTAACCAGACTTCAGACTCAATAAATATTCCAGTCTGCATTTACCGACGAAAACCAGCAGTCTGCCAATGCAGGAAGGGAAAATAAAGCAACCACGTCCACATATATGATGCGGTTATGTTAAAATCGTCACAAACGCCTGCTGTTTATCATTTACGCTGCTTTTCACTTTCTCACCACAGGAGATTTTTACCAACACAAGCGTCTGTAACTTCCGCCTGTAGTAGAGCTCCGGCCAGAGAGAGAAACACACATACACACGAGCTTCACACAATACACACGAGCTTCACAGCAGGAGCCTCAGCTATGGCAAGCCGGTTTAATATTTGAATACAATTATCTGTTTTACTAGTACTTGTTTTTAAAGTTAGTCTACTCTTAAACAATCCAGTAGTGACTACTTTTAAATGTCACTATATTGATTAGATACTAGTATTTACTCCAGTAGTTACTATTCGATGTTTGCTAGTAATTTTCCTTTACATAGTGCAAGGTCTACCAGAGAGGTGGAGTCTACCTGGATGAAATAGAAGGCAAGAGAAGTAAAACTTGAGGCAATCAGCGATTCGTTCCACGAGCCTTTACAGTTTTTTGCACGGCATACTCTTCTCACACACATGTAAAAGAGCAAATACAAAAGGGGAAATAAACCACTCCAAAAACGTAACAAACAAAAAGAAAAGAACTTAGACACGGTAATGTGGTAGTCAGCAGTAGCGACCATCTCTTTTCTTATGCTCAACTCTCTTCGCTCACATCACAACGGCGTGCCTCCGCAACTTAACAGTTTACAGCAGATGCAGTATTAAACGCACATTGACATTCCTGTTATGAACACCATTTAACATTAGGTGGGCGTTACAATAGGAGTTTGTTCATAGTCAGTATCCCCAAGTCACTCTCATGGAAATTCATAACAATTTTACATTTTTATGAATTGGTGGCTAATTCATATGAACATGTATAATCTCATTTGTATGTTTTCATATGATCTGTTACTTTCATACGAAATAATTTTCTCAGGAGGTTGGGTTAGATGTTTCCCTTCTTATTGGTAACAAATTGCAAATGTTTGGCATTAAATTCTATATGAGCTATCAACTATTTATTGTATATTCTAGTTGTCGGAATACATGAAGTATATATCAGAAGGCATAGTTATGATATCTACACCACAAATAAAACCTAGATACTAAAACCTAGTATCCTAATCTATTTTAAGTTTAAACAGCTTGCCACACACACACACAAGCGCTCCAAGCAGGATCCACAAGCTGTTTTTAGAATGCGGAATTCCGTTGTGACGTCAACGTTCGCAGGACATTATGATGTTCTGCAAAGGCGAGAGTTCCACGCCTTCCTGGCTGCTCACTTACATTCATAAGTGTTTTTATATCATAGAGTAGAATGAAAAAAAAGTATGAGTCATTACTTTACTTGTGAGGGCATCCCCAAAAGATTTTTATCAGATTTAGCTCACTTCTGGAGGCAATTTTGTCCCTAAAGTGTAGCTAAAACACTGTCAGATAGATACAATCACCTACACACAGACTGGGTGGTCACAGCCCACTGTGACGCCACTATGACCCAAAGTATATGCTTCCTGTAATGAAAAAAATTTCTCTTACATGTCACTCAGATTGCTAAATACAGTACATTGAATTACACGCCTTGAACATACCTGGAACAATAGTGTACAGGCCCAAAGATGTTGCTTAAAGGAGCAGTTCATTTAAAAATTTGCTTAAACACCCTCAGGCCATCCAAGATATAGATGAGTTTGTTTCTTCATTCTGATTTGGAGAAATTTAGCATTACTTCTCTTCCTTACCAATGGATCCTCTGCAGTGAATGGCTGCCGTCAGAACAAGAGTCCACAAGTAATCCAAACAACTCCTGTCCATCATTTAACATTATGCAAATTATTATGCATTATGCAACATTATGCTATACTTATACTACTAAACTGTTAATAATTGAAAGGATAAGTTGAAGAAGAGTTGAAATTTATAAAATAGGAAATTAAAAAAGATAAATTAAATTCTATAAATGCTATTAGAATTTATAATTAACTTAAGGCTACAATATAAATGTGAAAAAACAGGTATATGAGAGTTCAAAGAATTGGCTGTGTTTAAAAAGGTACGATTGGACACCACCTGCTGGTGGTTTTACAGAAGACAACACAATTATGGAATGAAAACAAATGTGTGTGCAATATGGAGAGTCAAAGCAGCAGTACACAATGAATTATTTTATTATAAAAGTATCACAATAAAACCAGTTACAAAGCACACATTTTCCCTCTGTACAACAGTGCTTCACAGGGTACAGACATAAATACCAATTTACAGCCAAAAAAACAAAACAAACAAACAAACAAAAAAAACACCTTTATACTACCTGTCAAACCTTTAGTTTGGGGTTTCAGATGGTTTTGTTGCTTTTTAAACACAATAGTATGAAAATATTATGGAAGCTAAACACATTTTGGTGACACATGAGTCCCCAAGTCAGTTCAAAGGTTGGAGGCCGTTTCGAAAATTTCACAGATTAAAACAAAACAAAAAAAATAAAGACAGCTGATCTGGGATCGGTTCTAAATGAACTGAACTGATCCTAGATCAGCATATTATCAGAGTGATATTTTGTCTTATACAGCCTGAGTTCACACACAGCAGAAGGGAATGAGATTCATTTTTAACAGAAAGATACAAATGTAACTACAAATATTTCTTAAAGGGCAATTTGAGGCATCTGGTTATTACAATCCTCATACACACATACTGCAAAGCTCCTTAAAGTCACACACACGCACATACACATACACAGTCCATCAAAATCTAGTCAAACACACTCCAATCACTGCCCAGGACTGACCCTCCTGGTTTTTTTTTTTAAATCAATCAAAAGTGTGGAAGAGAGGATATTCTCTCAAAGCTTATTATTTTTTTTTTAAAGGGGACATCGGATGCCCATTTTTCACAAGTTGGTATGATTCTTTACGGTCTTCATGAAATGTCTGTAACATACCTTGGTTAAAGTGGTCAATCTATGTAGAAACCGGCTGCAAATCGAAACAGCTCACTGGATGACAGACTCGTGTTTTCTTTTCAGCTTTTCTGAGCTGGCAGACATGCCAGAAACCTAACTAAATACAAAAAAGCTAAAAAATTTCATCCGATGTCCCCTTTAACAGAACCCGTCAGCAAAAAAATAGGAATTACAGGTAGCACCACTAAATGCAAAATAAATTCTAGCGCCACCCCAAATAATGCTGTTCATCACAGCTGAAGGGGTGAGGGACAACAGTAGAACAGGTCTTTTATGAAGAGCTTTTCCTTCATCCAACAGATCTGATTGGTCCAGAGGGTCATAATAATCCAGTAGACCTCCTCTTCCGCTGCTCCTCTTCGAGTATGTCACTGTATTGCTGCTCCAGATGAAAACTCTTTTTAAGCAGATGACTACAGAAGAAAGTTTGAATAACTTATATAAATTGAAGGTGCTGTTCTTAAACCGGATTATTTGTTAAAATATATTAACAAAAGGAAACAAATAGCTGAGGCCAGACTTATCAAACCAGACAAATGTTGTATTTATATATATATATATATATATATATATATAAAAAAAAAAAATCAGGCAATAAACATTTTAGCAAATCAAGCCTGAGAATGTAAAAATGTGAAGTCCAAGATGTCATAAACCTAAATATTACGTTTCTTAATGTAACTGTTATGTAAATGTTACATTTGAACTCTGGACATCATCTGCTGCCTCGGCTTAAGCACAGTTGAAACTAGCCACTTGGAAAATAAAAATGACCAAGAAAATATAGCTTTTATAAAAGGACAAAATAAAATGTTCAAATAAGTGCCTTTTGGTATTATTCATATTAAAAGCTTAAAAAAACAAAAACAAATAGAAGAAAATCCTTGCGGCCATAAAAGTTTAAGGACTCCTCAAAGTTCCCTCATTTGCAATTTTGGGTGGAGCATCCACAGTGGGCGGTGGCCAATCAAAGATTTTGGAGGCGTATCCTGAGATTGAGCGGTGCTGCTGCTGTAGTGAGGAGGGAGAAGCTGGTTTTTAGGGTCAGGCCTCAGTTTGTGTGATTGTGTTTGGAGTCGGCGAGACTGAGGCTGGGGCTCTAGAAAGAGGTCTCCACCCCGCTGTCGCAAATCCCACTCTCCTCCTGATGGGGGCCCAGTGTCAAACCCTGAATGGACTTACAGAGTCCTGGACCTGAGAAATCGTTTGTTTTGAGGAAAAGAAGGGTGATTATTAATATGATCGTAAAAGCATTTCAAATCTTTTTCCTAATTATTACAGACAAATACTGTATTATAAATTTTCCTTATGAAATATATTTTTTTAAATAAATAGAATTCATGTAGAATATTATATATGTATAAAAGAATAAACATTTATACAGAATAAAAATATTTTTATATAGATTAAAAATGTGAATTTTCTTCATAAAAAGAACATTTTAAAAATGCATATATACGCAAACTATGACGCTTACCAGATGAATTATATTTGTTTATTTTTTTATATATAGTAATGCACCAATATTCTCTCTTTTTGATCTCTTTATATATATATATATATATATATATATATATATATAAACAGCAACAGTGTATGCTTGCTATATATAGTTTCATTGTTCAGTGTTTAATTACAGTGTTAGAAACCACTACAGAAAATGCAAAATAAATAAATTATTTATTTTTAGTAATTGGTCCCAATTTTGCTTTAATAACAGCAATACTCTCAAATATTTCTGATCCATTTTACATCATAACATTTCCTAAAACCTTTTGTTTCAGGTTTAAAACAGATTTTAAATCCCAAATTTTATGACTTTTGGATCCACTATATTTCTTGAAGATCAGTGCATTTTTATCATACAGCTGTTATAGACATTTATTAATCTCTCGTGGCACAACAAAACGGACAACCACAAGAAGGAAACTGAGAAAAAAAAACAACTAAACTTTCCCTTGGTGGCTCACACGCACTCACTCGACCCTGACGATGACTATGTCAACCTTCCAAATCAGAGAGCAAGGTGGAAATACTTGTTTCAAAGAAACTTCTCCAGAGTCAAAAACCAGAAGTGCCATATCTTGCTTTCACTTCTGTTCCTGGGAATCCCCCCTCTACTGTCCGCTTCTCCCTGAAACATGGCCATCACTGCAGAGTCTATATGTGAACACTACCGCAGTGTGACGGGTCACCCTGAGACCGAGGGGAACTCCCTCAGAATGCAGTGGCTGTGCTGTTTTGTTGACATCATTCTTGAGTTCACATGAGGTAATGTCAGGGAGAACCACAACATCATGCTATTGTTAAGGAGAGGGGGGCAGGGGACCGAGCCTGGCAGTGATTTAATCTGGGGGTTTTACAAACCATATTGTGGGACAAAAAAAAAAACAAAAACTCCCTGACACAACAGTATAGTACAATTATCACTCATACTACGAAATACCACAGTGACGATGTGCTCTTGGGAAAAGATCCAAAATGCTATACCAATCAGCAGCAAAAAACATGTTTTGAGATGATGAATTGTTGAGGTTTATGTTCTGGTACACAGAACAAAGGAAATATTAAAAACTGTCATCTAGCATTCTGAGTAGTTGTGACACTCAAGACCACGCGTTACTTTGATTTTACCATAGTTGAACCTTTTATAAAATATAAATGGCTTATAAAATAGTGACTAACTGTCATTTGACACTGGAGTAATGGCTGCCGAAAATTCAGCTTTGCCATCACAGGAATAAAATACATTTGAGAATATATTAAAATTGAAAACTGTTATTTGAAATTGCATTAACATTATCAATACTGCTATTTTCACTGAATTTTTGATCAGTTGCAGTTTTGGCGAGCATACCTCAAATGAAGTTGTCACAGGGTTGTGTAAATGTTACAATGGCTTTGAACTCGGCTTATCTAATCTCAAATAACATTCAAATGATTTTTGTTATGCTATTTGAATATGTACTCCTTTACAGAACTTAAAGTGCACTTACTACAGGGAAAGTCCCAGTGACCAACCTCTGGTTATGCATACCAGAGAACAATAGTAATGTTTCATAGATTACTCCTTTCGGGGGCCTAGAACCAACTTTTTGCTGATGTTCAACTACCTAGGCCACATCACCCAGAAAAGCACATATCAATTAATATTACCTGTGAGCTGAGGCATGGTGTGGACAGCTTCAGGCTCCTTACACACAGCCTGGAGTAAACTGACAGCACTGCTGTTCCCAACATGCTTCAGTCCCTCCACTAGCTCATGCACTGTTCCTCCAGACACCTGCAGAGGGGATAGATCATTAGCATCTCAAACCAGAGCAACTACAGGATACTAAAAACAAAATAAATATGAAGCTTAATGATATAGTCAGTTTTAGAGAAATTCATCTCTTTAATGTCATTCTGAGGAATATGGGTTAACAGGACTTAACTAAACTAGGGCCCATAATTCTGGATATTTAAAACAATTATAATAAATTATACTATAATATACAGAACTTTTTAAGTTTGTTTTTCAGTTTGTTTTTCAGTTCCAAAGCAGTTATATTGAAGTGAAAACTGAACATTATTCATTTCTGTTTACAGCCCCACTTTATAATCTATGCAGATCCATTGTGGTTAACATCAGATTAAGAGACAACTTATTTTTCTCTGGTGTTCATTTAGGATTCATGTAAAAATAATTTGTGGTCAAAAAGGCAGTAAATTAGTTGACCTCA
The DNA here is from genome assembly GCA_021397915.2 of Tor tambroides. Classification (NCBI taxonomy): domain Eukaryota; kingdom Metazoa; phylum Chordata; class Actinopteri; order Cypriniformes; family Cyprinidae; genus Tor; species Tor tambroides. The sequence continues at coordinate 91,515 of JAFVLL020031428.1, forward strand.
TAGCTGTCCAGCAGCTTTCCAGCAGGGCAGGAACTGAGTCTGAAAGCGCTGGTCAGGATGCCAAGTCCCAGAGCATGAGCCAGACTCTCCCAGCCTCCCGTCTGTCCTTCCAGTGCCTGGCACAGCTCCTGCTTTGTGTCAGAGCTCAAGCTCTTCATGTCACCTGTCAACACAAGCCAAACACATTTAAATGCACATGAACACAAAACCGCTATAGCCTACTACACTACCATTCAAATGGTTTGCACTGCAAGGCTGCATTTATTTGATCAAAAAATAAAATAATATACAGTAATGTAGTATAATATTATTACATTTAAAATAACTGTTTTCTATTTTACTGTATGTTAAAATGTAATTTATTCTTTTGATGGCAAAGCTGAATTTTCAGCAGCCATTAACCAAGTCTTCAGTGTCACATGATCAATCTAATATGCTGAATTGGTGCTCAAGAAACATTTCTTTTTAATTATTCAAATTTCAAAACATTTGTGTGGTGTAATATTTGTGTAAACTTTTCTTTTTTAAGGTTTATTCGATGAATACAAAGCTTAAAAAAATAGCATTAATTTGTAATAGAAATAGTTTTTTTAATTTAGTAACATTATAGTCTTTTACTGTCGTTTTTGATCAGTTTAATGTGTTCCTGCCAAATAAAAGTATTTTTTATGTCTTTCCATAAATAAATAAATAAATAATCTTTTGAATAGTAGTGTATATTCATCTCAGAGTTCATACCTTGTGGTGGAACGACAATGGTGGTGGGTTGATACTCTTCTCCATTAAGAATATCATACACCTGACAACACAGATCATACATTACATACAGAACCCATGACAACCAATTATAGTAATTATATAATCATATCAATTATATAGAGATATGACCCTCTATCCTACCTCTGGGGAAGTTGCCATGTTCAGAGGAGTTGTCCCAGGAATATAGCCTTCGTCTTCCTCCTCTTCCTCATCACATGTACCACACAGCTCATCGTCTTTGAAGAACAGTGGTTCAAAGTTTTCTTTATGAGGATCTGCTCCTAAAAGCAACATACGTGACACTAATTGGTTATCTCATGTTAAACTAAGTTAATTTACAGAATATGGTCACAAATATTACAATTATTACTTAGGATGAGTGATCAATTATCTTCAATAAGTTTATAAAGAAGTTGCTTTTGACTAAATTCTACCAGACATATACTGTACGCAGAACATTGATGACAGCAGGACAGGTTGTTACAGACAGTTATTTGCAGAAATGTCATGTTGGTCATAAATATTTCAACACGACAACTCTCATTAGTGACATAGTGACACCTGTAATAAACACACACTTCCTCACCTGCAGCCATCAGGAGCGCGCACAGTTTGGTTGAGTTCCGTCCAGCAGCAATGTGCAGAGGAGTTGAACCGTTATAGGTGACGCTGTCTACATATGCATTACCCTGCATAAACAAAATGTTACACACATAAAGTGTCATTCATCAAGAGATAATTACAATTAATAACTTCATAAGAACATTTCAGCATTTAAAGAAATTTATTTAATACTTTTACTTTCCAAGGATGCATTAAACTGGTCACAAGTGATTTCAAAAAATGATTTAAAATCATAGAAATTTCTATTTATCAAAATACTGAAAATATTATACACATAAAATATTAAGCAGCACAGCAGTTTTCTAAACTGATAATAATAAGAAATGTTTCTTGAGCAAATCAACATACTAGAATGATTTCTGAAGGATCATGTGAGACTGAAGACTGGAGTAATGATGGTGAAAATTCAGTTTTACATCACAGGAATAAACTACATTTTAAAGTATATTAAAATAGAAAACAGTTATTTTAAATTGTAATAATATTTCACAAATCACTGTTTTTACTGTATTTTTGATCAAATAAATGCAGCCTTTGTGAACATATTATTACAAAAAATAAGTGTAAATATGTATTCAGTACTTATCAGTTTGAAAGAGTTATTACTCATGAAACAAGTTTAGCTATTATACAGTTTTTTAGCTGCAAAATCAATCAATCAACTTCTCAAATTATCACAGTGAGAATGTGTAAAAAGAACATGAAAGATTAAATTATGATAAAAAAAATTATGTATTGATTAACATTACAGGTGGGCTCCATGTGAAAAAATGCAAAGGTTAAGAGTATTGTGGGAATGTAAGCTGAAAAGACATTGTAATAACAATTAACCATTTGTGTTTTTCTTTAAACCAAGCTTCCCTCCTCTTTAATTAAATTTAAACTATCCATGGGATTTTGACATCGTTTTAGTTCTCATGATTTGTCCTTGTGATGTTGATAGAGTCTTAGTTCCCGTAACCAGATGGTGCTCAAACCATTTGGTGATGTCATTATGATTATTTGGAGAGGTCTGCTGAGGTGTTACAGTTGGGGAAAGGGTAACTTCCTGCATCCTCTGTTCTTTGATCTGATCTAAAGATGTCACCTCTGAACACTGTCAACATCTCTAAGGCCTGCCTGTGAATGCTTATAAAATACAATGTATGCCTGCCTTAGTTAGACTTCTGACGACTGCAGCGCCACGCAGTGCGTTTTCAATAAAGAACTCTGCTGAAGATACCCAAGAGTCTCCTGGTCTTCGCCTCTGAGTTTCCAACAGTATGTAGTGCAAAACTTTACAATATTAGGAATATGTAAAATTCACTAAAACAACATCCTTCAAACCCATCCACTGTACCTCCAGCAATAGGCAGCCAGCGAGGGAAAGGTTTTCCAGCTCTGTGGCTAGGTGAAGTGCTGTGCGGCCACACGTGAGCTCCTGGACCTCCACATCTGCCCCACCATCCAGCAGGGCCCGCACACAACTCAAACTGTTTGCCTGTACAGCCAGGTGAAGCGGACAGAGACCTGAACAAACACACATAAACACATCTGAGCATACAGGACAGCTTCAAATCACCTTAAATGGATCTCACGTAGTCAGTACCTGCTGTGTTGGGGATGCTGGTTAATTGCACCACTGATTTGTGCTTTAGCAGCAATCGCAGCACGCTATCCTCTTTCTGCTGAGCCGCCAGGTGAAGTGCCGTGTTTCCATGTCGATCTCTAAGCGTGACATCCACCTGGGCCTCCAACAAGGCCTCGACTGCCTCTTTTTGCTGCGTCAACACTGCTAGGTGCAAAGGAGTCTGGAACAGATGTATCAGCTTTTGTAAATTTCACAAGTTTTGGTTGCAGTGAAAAACAGAGATCCCATTCTAAAATATAGTGTGAGTTTGTAGTATACCTGGTAAAGATCATTCCTCATGTTGAGTACATCCTCTCCGGGGAGAGCAGAGACGACTTGTGCTAGATTTCGCACAGCATCTGTCTGACTGTGGATCACTCCCAGATGTAATCCCCTGAAAGTCAGATCCAAATAAGTAAGTAAAGTATTGATCTTTGAGAAACAAAAACAAAACAACATCTGAAATCATTTATTCCTATTGACGTGTTTTGGCAAGAAGTGGGAAGTTTATGAAAATACTTCTACAGAAATATGAGGTTGGTTTTTCTGACTTACGTGTCTCCGTTCTCATCTTGAGTGGTCATGAGGGGGCGCTGTGGAGCCAGAAGCATTCTAGCATCACTGCTTACTGCGTAATGAAACAGAGCTTGAGCCTGTCTTCCAGCTAGCTCAGCCAAATGCGGCTCTAACACACAGCCTGAAAAAAAAATTACACAGACATACAGTCAAACCAAAAATTATTCAGACACCAGATATAATTTTTGATATTTTTTTTACTAGTGGGTGCAGGACACTATAGTTCATTTATGTAAATGAAGATAGCAAAATAAAGTAAACTGTGACATATTATACCCAAAAATTCTTCATACACTGGACTACCAGTAAAAGTGATAAAAATTTGGGACCAAAAATTTGATTTGACACTTCGACCTGATCATGTTTTGTTACATACCTTTCTATCAAAGTTATGACATTATCAAGACGAATTTGTTCTGACAGAGTTTCACTCTGAGTTCCTGTCATATTTTATTACCATTTTCTAAACTATAGTGAATAAACTGTGAGAAATGTTGAAGGTGTCTGAATAAATTTTGGTTTGACTGTATCTACAAGCAATATGAAGCTTTTCTGAGTTTTAGCCCAGTTTAACCAGAGTTGAAAAACTTTACACGAACTTAAGCTTCAAACAAAGTCTAACCTGTGGTGTTTAACTCCAAATCTTCTGTAGGAACTGTGTTCTCACTTGCCACTCCCAAACCAACAGGCTCAGGCTGGGCACAGATTCGCACCGCCCCACCTGCTGCCGGATCATCATCGGTATCACTGTCACTGTCCTCATCACTGTCTTCCACTGGTTCTTGATATGCTATAAGATGAAGGAAAACTGAGCAACTGGATTTGCTGAAGAGTAACATCATATTATGTTTAACATTTACAATAATAAGAAATGCTTCTTGAGCAACAAATCAGCATATTAAAATGATTTCTGAAGGCTCATGTGACACTGTTGACTGAACTAATACGGTTTTTACTGTTTTTACTGTATTTTTGATCAAATAAATGCAGCTTTGGTGAGAATAAGAGACCCCAACTGACCCCTAACTTTTGAATGGTAGTGTATGTGATTGTATAGTCAAAAATGCTGTAATGTTAGCAGCTTTACTGGACACCCACCATGCTTGATGGTGGTCCCGCCTCCTCCCATGCCTGAGGAGAAGTTGTATCCAGACCCGTAATTGTTGTAGGTTTGATATCCCTGGAAAAAATGTCCTAGACGACAAAAGAATGTGTTTAGCTTACATCACTGACCTTTTATGCATGGTGGGATTTTCAGGTTTCTAATAAAATAGTACTGATATGTCAAGTGCTATATTAATATACCTCATACTGTTACCCATAATATATTATGCTATGTTGATATACCTCCCCCTCCTCCACTGGGACCACCGCCTGCTGTAGACCCACCCCCTCCTCCTCTAAACATGCCTCCGGCTCCACCTCCTGCTCCACTGTAGTCCTGGAAGTTTGGCAGAGTCTTCTGTCTCTTTCTCTGGACTTCTTCTTTGTCTAAAAACAGTTCAGAAGAGAAATTCAATTACAAATAAAACATACGCTATATGGACAGAATTTGGACCTTTTACTCAATTGTTATCTTGTAAAAACCAAAAACATTTAAAAAAAATAAAAATAAATTATATATATATATATATATATATATAAATATGCAAAATAGAAACTGTCACTAGCAATCTCAGACTTTTGGACCCTGTTCTATATACAATTTTTTCGATTCTGCCTTGTGACAATATAATTAATTTTTTCTCTTAGCTTACAAAATAAAATTTAAAAAAAAATCATAAAAAAGAAAGTCTATGTTGCAGAGTCACAATCAAAGCTTTATGGAGTCGGTTAAAGACTATACCTATAATCTGTGGATGGTAGGTGAAAGGCTTGGGTTCGCTCGTTTCATTGTCTGACTTTCTTTTTAGCTGCACAAACACAGAGATGGGCTTCTGGAGGTTCTGGTCCCGATATTTAGGCGTCTTGAAGACGATGGCAAACTAAGGGATGGAAATGAAAGGTGGATTATTCATTTCACCAGAACATTTATTTTTAATAACAATAACACCATAAAATCACAGTTATCTGAAGTCCAGACGTAACAGTGACTTGATGAATTAATATTTTTATTCAGCAAGGATGCATTAAATTGACCAAACGGTAAGGCATCTATAATGTTACAAAAGATTTCTATTTCAAATAAATGGTGTTCTTTTAAACTTTCTATTCATTTAAAAATTCTGAGAAAAAATATTACAGTTTCCACAAAAATATTAAGCAGCACAACCGTTTTCAACACTGATAATAAGAAATGTTTCTTGAACATTAAATCAGCATATTAGAATGTTTTCTGAAGGTTCATGTGACACTATAGACTAGCTTTGGCATCACAAGAGTAAACTGCATTCTAAAATATATTCAAATAGTAATCAATTATTCAAAATTTGAATAATATTTCACAGTATTACTGATTGTACTCTATTTTAATAAAATAAATTTAGCCTTGGTAAACTTGGTAGACATTTAAACTTTTAAAAGGTAGCGTATGAAGAAAGTAAATAGGGTCAGTTTTGATTTCATGTTGACTTAATAACTACCTAGTAGCTGTGCTTTACCAACTATTTACCAGAGAAGTTAGAATTTATCCATAAGAAAACAGACCAAACGCATCATTAAACCAGAAAGCAAGTCACTGAACATAAAGGCTCAGATTTCGACCAGCAGGGCCAAACTGTGGCTGCAGAAGTACAGTGTAGCCGTATGTGGCGGCAGACAAGTTCCTGTGCTGACCTGTCTGTGGACGTCAGTGGGGGAGAAATCCCCATAGGCCTCCCAGGTTAGACCTGACTCATCATCTTCATAAAACCGCACCTGGATATCATCTGTCACAACAACAAAAACAGACAATGACATCACATACAGTATGAGGAAAATAAGAAAATGAAATTATTGTGAACCAGCGGGGAAAGAAAGAGGAAATGATTGTCGCCACACACACAGAGTGCAATTTGAATATCTGTCATCAGCATGCAGCATGTCTTTACTTCCTCAAAAGTTATGATTTACCAAAGCACAGACTTCATTTAATGGCGCAACTGATATGCACATTATAGACACATGATCTAAAAAACATATCCAATCTAGGGATCAGATGGAAGTACAGGGCTTGACGCTTACCTTTTCCCCAAGGAGCACATGTGCTCCTAAGTCAAAAAATTTAGGAGCGCATTAAAAAAATTTAGGGGCGCAATGCAAATTTTTCAAATGAGGTGTTTTAGCTTAATAAGGGGATACAAAGAGACATTTACAAGCACAATTATTTAATTTATCAGAATACAGAAAGTACACAAGGTTTTTAAATAATTTTACTTCAGACACTATTTAATAGGCTAATTATGTAATTAGTTATAGTCCTATTAAACTGTATGTACATTAGGTATGTGACCTATAGGTATCAAATTTTCACAATAGTCATTGAAGCTTTTGTCACGGTATATGTTTTTTTTTTTTTTTTTTTAATCACAATATATAATTTCTAAGTGAAAAAAGTCCTCCTAACAGTTTAAATAACTTTATTAAAGATCATTTACTAAAATACTTTATTAAAAAATACACAAAAATATAAAAGTGTTTCAAGATTAGAGTGCAAAAGATTGTTCAAATGAACGAAAAAACAATAGGTAACACTTTACAATAAGGTCCCATTTGTTAACATTAGTTAAAGCAGGTTAACATTAACTAACAATGTGCAATAGCTAATTGTTGCAGCAGTTAATATTATTTGTTAATGTTGATTAATAAAAAATACAACTATGTTAGTTAATGTTAGCTCCATTGAATAATATTAACAGACACAACTTTTGATTTTATAATGTATTATTAAAAGTTGAAATTAAGATGAACATTATTAATAAATGCAGTCATTGTTTTTTCATGCTAACTAATGGAACCTGTTAAGTGTTACTGAACAATAATAACGAATCAGTCAATATAGTGGATAGGACATGTTTTAGGTTAGAAAAAAAATGTTTGATAATAAATAGCTCATTAAGCCTTTAAGTAATAATTATTTGATGCTATTGTGAAGACTAAAGCTAATATAAATATCTAAAATGACTGTGAGTGTGAAACATTATTTACACAGTTTTAGGAAAGTAGCGCAGCTGCTTTGTTTACTGGGTTACTGGGTAACGGCAGCGCTTAGCCTCTTCTAGTAGTGGCGAATGTGCGTCATTCAGCGCGTCTTCACTTTAACTCGCTCCGCTTATCTTCTCATCTGTGCTCATTTAAATTAAACCGTTGCCTTTTTAAAGTTGTGTAATCATATGAGGCTGCATCGCAATTTTCCCATAAATAAACAGAATAAATTAATACGTTTGTTATAGGCTACTGTTTAAGTTAGGCTGTTTTGTATTTTGTTTTGTATTCGCACTTGTGCTCCTAAATACATTTTCCAGTTCGCACACATCTATTTTTAGTCGCAAATGCGAGTGAAATGCTCGCACTGTCGAGCCCTGAAGTACCATGGTATTTTGATATATATCATGATACCAAACGATGTATTAATCATGTAACACTGTATTTACAAATTACTAGGGCTGGGTATCGCCGCCATATGATTCACACAGCAAAACTTGTCATTTAATATGATGCAGCTTATCATAATATCATAGCTGGATCACAGTTGAAACTGTGATATGAATCTTATTCCTCATTGTAAAACACTTAAGAGCTTTTTGTAAATGTTTCAGAGGCTTTAGTGCATAGCAATAGTGAATGCTGGTAATTTTGTATTTCAAGATCATCTATTTATCTATTTACAAAGATCCAGTTTTCACTGTGAGCAAAGGGAGGAGAAAACAATACGAGATAAGAGATATGGCGAGCAAGTTGTTGAAAAACAGACATATAGTGAACTTTCTTCTACCGCATAATTTGCATATGAAAAGGGGAATTCCCTATAGTTGGAAAACTGCAGTGAAAACTTCCTTCAAGAGTGGCAATGCATGTCTAGCGTCTATCACAAGTGAACAAAGTGGCTTATAAGCTGTAGGTTAAAGGCTAAACTGTTTGAAGGTGGCTTCACTCAAAAAAAAAGAAAAAAGAAAAAAAACGTATAACACTGCTTGTTCAAATTTTCCTGATCCCTAAATCATCTACACCATTATACACTTTTCTCCTGAAATGAAGAATTCTTGTACCAAAACATTCACTATTTAGTTTCATTCTTTACACTCTCTTTCTGACCCTTAGCAAAGTCCTCTTTAAAACAATTCAGTTCTCTTCAGCAGCCATCTTGGTAATGCCCCCAGGCAGCTATTTCCAGCCAAGCAGGTACAGCTCTTGCTGCTTGAATGCTAAGAGACTGAAATCTCTGAAACTGTTTGTCAACATTACGTTTAAATAGCATATTTCAAATCAGGAACACAATCAGACAATAATAAGGTCATAACCTCACTTCTTTAGTTGAAATCATGCAAATGAATGGCATTTTTCAAGCTGGTCAAGCTAATTACAGGAATAAAACAAACAGATGATGGCTCTGTCAAAAAGGGCGATTGGCCCATACAGTGAGACTTCCTATCCTTTACCAAAAAGGCGATTGGCTCTGCAAAATTAAACATTACGATTTATCCTATTCACTTTTATGCAAGTTTATACTCTTAAAATTTCTCTGTTCTGTTTTTGCTACCTTATTTTTAAGATATAATACTGTTCAAAAGTTTGGGATTGGTAAGATGTTATAATGTTTTGGAAAGAAGTCTCTTTTGCTCACCAAGGCCGCATTTTTGATTAAAAATGAGTAAAAACATTGTAAATATTATTACAATTTAAAATAACTATTTTCTATTTTAATACATTTTAAAATGTAATTTATTCCTGTGATGGCAAAGCTGAATTTTCAGCAGCCATTATTTCAAACATTTATTATTATTATCAATGTTAAAAACAGTTGTGCTTTTTATTCATTTTGTGGAAACAGCAAAACTTTTTTTGTATTCTTTGATGAATAGAAAGTACAAAAGAACAATTATTTGAAATCTTTTTGTAACAGTTTAAAAGTTTTTAATGCATCAGTTTAATTAATCCTTTATGAAAAAAACAAACATAAAAAAAAATCTTACTGACCCCAAACTTTTGAAAGGTAGTTTATATGCAAATGATCTATAAATCTAGGAATTTTGTATGTTCATGTCATCATGGTTATGACATCACAACCACAGTAATTTCTGAATGACCCTTTAATATCTCCACCTTGAATGTTATCAAACCCTTTATTTCAAAGCGGCAAGCAATATTCATGATCTTCACTTATGTCCTTAATTCTGTTCAGCAATAGCAGACAGGCAGAGCATGCCATGACTGTTATGATATTGCTTTCTGACCTTTCTGTACTTTGTCACAAAGCAGATAGACCTCCTCTCCTCCTGTCACACAGCCGGCGGTCCGATCCATCCGCACTATCTTCAGATTGGAGGCATTTGGGGCCTCTAAAAAGCCACAAGAGAGACAAAGGCGTTAGAAACGAAACAAGTCTTTCTGTTTTTCATTTCTGTGGAGTTTCCTTATTTTCCCTTTCCTTTCTGTAGCAGTCTCCTTTTACAAGCATGAACTCAGACAGTGCTTAGAAGAGAGGCAGAAATGGAGATTATTAGAAAAGGGAGGGGAAATCGAAAGTGTAGGGCTAGTTTCAGAGAGGAAGCAATACCCGATAGTTCTCTGTCAGAGAGTGAGAGTACGAGTGAGAGAAATGGAATAAGAAAATGAGAACGAGATCAAAAGTGAGATTACAAAAATATCAATAATTAGCCCCAAAACTCAAAATCATGTGGCAGCTGTGTTGACAAACACTTCTCTTCCTCTTCTCAGTCACGGCAGTTTCTGTTGCTAAATTATACAGATTGGGCTAAAAGCCATCATTTCTAATGACTATGAATTAGAATTATCTAACTATAACTAAACTCATTAAATGAACCTATTTCATTACTTACTATATATTTCATATATGTGAACTCTATATAAATTACAAAAATTAAAAAAAAAAATTAACTAAAATTAAAATGCAACTGAAAACAAACAAACAAAAAAATGTAAAAGTTAATAAAAGCTATATTAGCATCTCTCAGTGATACTAAAAAAAAAAAAAAAAAAACACAGCTATGAATACTTTTGATCGACATGGTCAGTATCAAGGAGGATGATACTCACTGCTGTCAAAGATGGGGTCTGAAATGACCGGTTCCAGTCTGCGGGAGAACCCTCCATCACTGTCGGGCAGGAAGGCTGTAAACATGAGCCGTACCACGCTCAGATCCATCTCCTTTGACTGATGAATTGATGCACTGCTAATAAGGTTCCTCTCAGCATCTAAAATACATGAACACAGTGTCACAATATGCTGAGGTTACTTTTATTCAACACCTCAAGCATTCTCTTAAACCTTTCTGTTGACCAAAGCATTCTTAGATCATCAGGAGAATTTTATCCATAGTGACTTACAGGACATTTTTAAAGGGCCAGTGCCTGTGGACCAAACTGTCTTGGTACAAAGTGAAAAGTGAGTGGAGTTTGAACCTATCAGTTACTATCACAGATCTTCAAACTTTAAGCTACAATGACCATAAGTAATATCAGGGCTCAAGAATAAGGATGGTCACTTGTATTTTTGGCTGGAAATGTACAAACCAATTAGTACTGCATCACATTGCATGCCATCGTTTTCCAGTAAAATATATTTATGAATGTACACTACCATTCAAAAATTTAGGGTCGGTAATATTTTTGTTTTTGAAAAAAAAACAAAAAAAAAACCCAAGACTGTATTTATTCAGGAATAATACTAAAAAGTAATAGTAATATTGTGACATTACAATCAATTTAAAATAACTGTCTATTTCTTCAATTTTATTTTTCTATTTATAATATATTTTAAAATGTTAAATGTCTGCTTCGCGTCATGCCTAACAACGCCCCTTAGCTGTTATAAATTCACTGTAAACCATGGCTTCTTGGGGCTTATTGCTTTAATTTATTCCTGTGACATTTTTGTGTTTACTCATCAATTTAATCAATTTAATGCATCTTTCTTGAATAAAAGTATTAATTTCTTTCAAAAAGACTCCAAAAGTCTGAATGTTAGTGTAGATGTAAAATACATATAAATGTTATTTTTAGTATTTAGAATTCTTTGTGGTGAGGCAGGAAAAAATGTTGGCAGGGCAAGTAAATATCTGAACTACCATCCTGACTTGGCCAGCAGAAAAATGGACAAATTTCTGGAATAGAGACATAATGTCAGGAAAAGCTCATACACACACACACACACACACATCTCTCCTACCTGTGAGATCTCTGGGAACGCGAACCTCTCCTTGTAGAGCATCTATCTCAGGATGGATGAATATGCCGTAGTTATACCCCATCCTGTAGGCCTCGATCATCCTCTCTTCCAAAACTTTGCTTACGTTCTTCTTTGTCACATGCAAAATGCCCAGGTTAGGAAAACTGTAAAACATTTGCAAGTGAACATTAATTAGGACCCTCACTGTTATCATTGCATGTACCAAGAGTGCTGCTGCTCAGAAAAAGGCATTCTGAATAACTAAATGTTGAGGGAAAAATTCATACCTGATGCTTGAATCTTTGGGCTGCAAGTCAGCAATGCAGATTCCTTTATCGCACTGTTTGCCCACCAGGCTGTGAGCATGAAGATGGGGTTCTACAGTGTTGGTCACCAGCTGAACTACCACTCGCGCTGCACCCTGGTAGTTACAGATCTGTTGCCCCAAAAACAAACAGAACAAAAACATAAAAAAGTGGCTAATACAACTGGGCTGTATTTATTTGATCAAAAATACAGGAAAAAATGTAATATTGTGAAATATTATTGCGATTTGTAATATTGCTTTCCTATTTTAATATACTTTAAAATATAACTAATTTCTGTGATGCAGCACTGCATTTTTATCAGCCATTACTCCAGTCTTCAGTGTCACATGATCCTTGAGAAATCATTCTAATATGCTGATTTATTATCAGTGTTGAAACTGTTGTGCTGCCTAATGCTTTTTGGGAAATGTGATTTTTTTTTTCTTTGATACTTTGATAAATTATTAAAATAGAAAACTTATTTTAAATTGCAATAATATTTCACAAAATTACCGTTTTTTGTATTTTTGATCAAATAGATACAGCCTTGTTGAGCATAAGAAACTCCTTTAAAAACATTAAAAATCTTACTGATTCCAAACTTTTGAATGGCAGTGTATATACATTTCACACACAAAAAAAAAATTACATAATTTATTGTGAAATAATAATCATCATCATCATCATCAGGTATAAATAAAAAGCATTATTACTGATAGATTGTCATTATTATTTCACAATAAATATTATATCATTAACAATTTATATTTAAAATATATATTAAATATAGGGATGCACCGATCGACCGGCCAGGGACCGGAATTAGCCGATTTTCCATATGACCGGCCCGGACCGGTGATGGCCGGTGTAGTGCTGAATTCTGACCCTCGCCAGATTATTACCCCCCTAGTATTGGTCGGTTTAGGGTTAGGTGTGGTGGAGGGGTTAGGATTAGGGGTGGGGTTAGGATTAGGCAATCAGGTAGCGATTTCAACGAGGGGAGTAATAATTTTGCAGGGAGTCGAAAATCGGCACAACGGTACAAGGTGATAGAACACCCAGATGATCAAGAGCTAAGGAAGTATGGAGCCTTTTAACCTGTTAACCAGCACCCCCCATTTTGGGCCTCACAGCTGAAATTGACCTACCTAAATTAAAATGGTAACATTTCCTGACAATAATGTGCTACACACACAATTTAGGTATCTTTGGAAAGAAGACACTCTAGGCTTTACTATCCATCATCCAGAGTTGATAATGCTCAAAAAAATAAAAAGTTATAGACATTGAAGTGCCTTGAAAATGTTTTACGACAATGAATGTTTTTTTTTATTTCATAAACAAATACATGAAATAAGTCCTGGAGCAATCCAGAAAAGTAATGGGTTGAAAGTCACATGTCTAATGAGTTTATATTTCAAATCTGAAGACGATCCCATGAAAAATGAGATTCCTGCAATAATTTTTCTGAGAATATTTCTAGTCCCCCCACCCCCCTCTGTTTGATGAAAATTACCACCAAATGTATTGAAGAATTCCACAAACTATTTTAGTCATTATACATAGTTTTTCAATTATAAAATAGACAGAATTTTAGACATCATAAGTGATTTATTTGAGCACTAAAAATACAAGAATAATTTGAGTTATAAAAAAGAAAAAAAAGAGAAAAAAAAAAATAAGAATTTGCTTTGTGTCTACTAGCCTACATACTCAATACTCTGACTGCCTGAGATAAACTGATATTGCCAGACATTCACACTGATTGCAGTCAGTAATCACACGCTGATGTCCGTCGATAGAGATGATAATCAATACAGATGAGCTATATCATCAATAATAGCCCGTCATTGACAGCATTCTGATAGTCGTCATAAAGTCGGTAATTACACGCTGATGTGCGTTCATAGAGATGGTAATAAAAGCAGATACAGCCACGTTCTACACAAGACACACACACACATATGATAAATGTTGAAAAAAAGAAAGAAAAATACTTATTTGTGCAAAAAGGCGATTGCTAAGTTATGCCCCCCTCAGATGACAGGAGCGTCACAGCGTGCGTCACGCGGTGTCACGAGAGAGCGCCAAATTCAAATAAACAATATTCCGCGGATCTGTGATTTTTTTTTTTTTGGGATGGCTTCATTCTGTTTGTAAAACTGTATGCTACAAAACCGTGTCGTTTTTTTTACCACCAAGACGCTGTTTTTGAGCGTAATTTATTCCATAACGGACACAAACAATAACTCTCCCGAAGAAATGAACCGTAAACAAAGGAATATCGATCCATATTACAGTGTTATTGTTTCGTTGGACTAAAAGTGCTCGATGCAATGTTGTTCTTTGGACCCTTGCCTTTCTAACTAAACCGGGATTTCAGCAGTGGATGCATCTGTGACTCGTTATTACAATGATAATGGTACGTACTGCTTTTTTATTCTGCATGTTTTGATGTGTACTGCTTACACAAATTTAGCAAATACATTCCTTATAAGCTTTCAATCGAAAAACAGCAATCTATCATCGATGCTTGAGGCTTAGACCTTCAGAATGATATATAGTTTGTCAAGATTAACTTTGTTTAGGAATAGATTAAATGAAACGGGACAATGACATGTGCAAACAAAGACCGTTCGGTGCGAGAGCGCTCTGGTGCGGGTTAATGTGGTGGCTTAGCTCAAAAGGGGGGAGAGGAAGTCGGATAGTTTTAAGAAAAGGGAGGGTTTGAGTTGGCCTTCAACTTTGTCCCTTCGGACCTTTAATTGAGGAACAGTTTGTTAAAGATACTCATTGGTTTGCTATAATATTCATGTTTCTGACTGACTGTGTTTGGTGTGTAATCTGGAATCCTTGAATTCTGTACAGACTTTATGCCAACATCTTCTCTTGGACATTTGGATGGCCCAGGCTTGGATTGTATTTTTTTTTCTTCTTTTTGCAACTTTACCTTTGGATTATGTTTTTCTTTTTTTTTTGTGGAGTTTTTTTTCCATCACTACAAGACTGTGGTAGCGAACTGAATTTACATTTTTGTGCACGGACAATCAGATCATTTGTCGCTGGATTACAGTTTTTTTGCATTTACTTCAGCATAAAATATTCATATTCTTGTTACAGTGAGTGTGTTACTGGGTCACATTTTTGGACTGAGTTTATATAGAAGGACTGAATGGACATTGTTTTGATTATAGGGTATTACTGCATTGTGGTGGGGTGGTCTTTTGTCCTCTAAATATTCTATGATATGTAACTGTTTGGTTGGTAATTATACTCTGTGCAAAAGAGTTGGATGGTGTCCCTTCCCTCTTATTTTATTGTGTTACATATTGCCCTTAATGTGGAGGGGCTGTTACAACCGGTCAGTCTGCCGATTCCGAGCCTGTCTGTTCTGACGTCACACTTACGATGACTGATAATGTATTTATGTCGTGCCAGATGAGGCTTGCGCAGTGTGAGAGAGACTCGTGCAGAAATCAAAACAAATGAAAGTTATAGATGCATACTGCGGTAGTTTAAAAAAAAATTATAATATATGATTTAGGTACGCAACATTACACGACCAAAATGTTTCAACACAATTGCAATGTGATTTATACAATAGTAGTTCAATAAACAACAAGTTAAAATTAAGTGACTTTCATTTTAGAAACAATATTGACTCTTTTGCTTAATTTCGCTGATGAAAATAGCTCCAATCAAAGCCACAGCAGAACCGTTTTGTGTTTCCGAGCAACACGGCGGTATTTCGTTACGGAATGAATCTGCGTTTTTGAATGAATCAAGTGAGTCAATGGTTCAGTAACCCATTCATAAGACAGTAGTCGCTTGCCTCGTTTCTGAATGAATCAGCCGTTTGAACGAATCTGTTGAATGAAGGACTAAATGACTCACTCATTCAAACAGTCATTTGCCGCCACCTACTGGTTTGAGTTCATATTTAAAACTATCACTGCATTTTTCCCAACATTTCTTGAATTTTTTTGAAACATTAATCTTATAAAATTCTTTATGCATTCGAAATTTTGCAGTGTAAATGAATTTATGGCAGCTCAGCTTCATCAAACATACATAAATACATCTAATGCCACTTCAGATGCAGCTTCTGTGTTTCCTGCACTGGAAAGATGGAGTTTGTTGATACTGATTTCATCTGAATGGTAAGAGCACTACAGTTTATTATTCTAACTGAATTAATTGAAACAATGAGACAATTTAAGAAACATAGTGGGAAATGACATCTGTTTTGTTATATACAGCAACTCCTTTTCAGTTAATTGTTATTTCTACCTCTTTTCTTGTCACAGAGCACTTTATTTTGAGAGTTGTTTAAGTGAGAGAACATCTGTAACTTTGTCCAGATTGGGGGAACTGTAATGTTTAATCATTTTTTATTATGTAAATAATTTTTTTGCATTAAAGTATAAATTTTTGTTTGTATATGCTGTCAATTATAGTTTTTAGAAAGAAAATCAGAATCGACAAAAATCAGTATCGGCAAGTCACACTTCTTAAAAAAAAAAAAAAAAAAAATCGGAAATCAGAACTGGCCAAGAAAATTGCAATCGGTGCATCTCTAATTAAATATATATTAAATATATACTAAAATTATATATTTTACTGTTAAATAATAATAACCATCACCATCTATCAATAAAAACAATTATTATTGATAAATTATCATTTTAAATATAATTTATATAATTTAACGTGAAAAAATCATCATCTAATCAAAAGGAATTATTTATAGATTATCAATATTATTTTATGATAAATAAATTAATTTATATAAATTACTGTGAAATAATTATATTAATGAATTTTATTAAACAAAAAATAATACCATATTACACACAAAAATTATTGTACATAGTTCAAGTAGGTAGGCTATATACAATCTGAAATATTTGCGCAGCAGTTCCGCAAATACTTTACATAAAGTCTAAAAGGCAAATCAGAAGACATTAATGGCAAAGGAATGTCACAGGTATGCTAATCTCATTTTGGTGGGGGAAATCCCAGCATTCACAGGGAAAGTGGAGGACCATATGTGGACTTTTCCACAACATAATTTGGCCATTCTTATCAACAACATCCTCAACACAGAAGAGCTAAAATGAAAGCAAATAAATGCCACAGTAGACTGAATTACAAGCAAACTCCAAACATTAATAAGAAAAGACTTAAATTGTCTCTTCTTGACTCATATGACAAGATGTGTGGTTTGACTGCTTCTATAGGCCAAGTTCAAATATGGCTCATAGTACACTTTCTCTGGGACAAAATGACTCATGCACATAGCAATATCAACCCCCAGAAAAAAATACCCAGCCAATATCAAAGAATGAGAACATGAGCCCCTCTAGAAAAATCATTTTATGGCACCACGAAAGCAGTGATGCCACACATGAAAACATACATACCCGTACGTGAATAATGATCCTCCATCTCACCTTCTCATATCCGGCTGAGAGTCAAACAACGCTGAAGACAGCTGCTGAACAGTTGACGTGCTGTATGAGGAACAGCTGAGCTAATTTCCTCTTACCGTGAGCAATGATATAAAAATTAATCAAACCGAAAATCCCTACAATAAACCTGTATTATGTATATAGTAGAGCGATAAAGGAAACGCCCTTATTGTAGACCACAAGTTAAATACCAACATGAAAATCATAGGGGATCCCAGCGCTTGTGTTGAAATAACCTATACTGACAATTTAAAACAATAGACTGCATTATTGATGTAGATACAGTATAGGTTGTGGTTACAGTAGTAAATCCAAATACATCGTTGAGAAGTTTTAACAACTTTTTTCAATAATAGTACCACTAACAATGGAAATTCATGAAATTTGTTTCCTCTTCCTCCACATTCAAATTCAAATCAAGTTGGTTTGAAATAAAGGGGAAAGGAGAATTTAAGGAAACACTTTACAATAAGGTTAATTAATATTTATTTTAATGTTAATTAAAAGTAAACATTAATTAATTAACGTTTAAATGTTAATTTATATGTGTTTATACAGTTTAATGCTGCTCAAAGGGGGTATACATGTACTTACAAAAATTGCATTATATAAAAAGATTAGACTATATTTAAATCATTACAAATTATAAATACATAAATTATCAAATAAAAGGTGCAGCTGCAATTTAGTCAGTGCAGACGTGCAAATTTGAGCGGTGACTAATCTAAACGCCTCTGATTGGCCATTGCATTCAGAAGCTCAACAGAGATGTGTGTGATTGGTTATAATGCTCAATGCTGCAAAGAAGAAAAAAAAAAACATGTAAAAAGAAATCTGATGCAACCTGAGCAGATCTAAATTTAATGCTGCAATCAACACTTCACTATTGCTGTAATAATTTTGTTTAATTTCGCAGGGCCATTTTTTGCCCCTTTATCTTAAATTTGAGGAGCATTTATGCCCCGAGCCCCTGTTAATTTCCGACCCTGATCTATCAAAATTATTTAATGGACTTGAGGTGACAAACTAACAACAAATTTTTATTAACTAACATTAACATTAATAAATATTGAAACAAATGTGTTACTTAATGCATTAACTAATGGGACCTTATTGTAAAGACACTTTATGAAAAGAAACAACAAATAACTATAAAATCTGTACACAGAATTAGTTTTCAGCACCTTTAGTGCTTGGGCTTCTAATGTAATACATTTTAATATAAAATAGTAAGATTTTGAATTTTAATATAATATTGAACACTTTTGATTAAACTCAAGCAAGTTTAATTTTTGTCCCTTTCTATTAAAAAGTTTTAGCAACTCTAATTTACACCAAATGAAAGACATCTGATCAAGGACTTGCACCCCAATAAAGCCCACACTTACTCGGAGGTGTATGTGCAATGTACACACACACACACACATCTCTTTAATGTGTTTGTGTGCGCTGCATGTCAGAGTTTGTCAGTTTGAGAGGGGGCGAGCTGCTGCACACTTCGTTTCCCATCTCTGACACGACATTACATAGATCGAGTCTTCCCACTAATTACCCCAGTGACACACTGAGGAAATTCCCAAACACACTGTCATCATGAAGGAGAACATGATAACAGAGAACAGAGCCCTTCTTTCATTTCTCTCCTTTCTTTTCTTGTTTTGTTTCACTCACTTTCTCAACCTTCAGCCACTGTGATCCCAAAATAAGTGACCTGGCACGGAACGGCAGTTGTAAGAGACAGCAGCTACTATTTTTAGCTGAGTGCTCCAGCAAATATTGCATCATTTGGATTAATCATCTGATGATAGAGCTGCTGTATCAAGACAGCTCTCTCTCTAGAGATCTCAAAACTATGCAAACGTTAGTTTTCCTGAAGGAAATATCAGTGCTTGCAAGCTGGCAAAATAGTACAAAAACTGTTACTATTTACTCACTCTCATGTCATTCTTTCTTGCTGCTCTTTGTTATACAATGAACATGAATGGTGACCATGGTTGTCAACCTCAAAAAATTGAAGCCATACAAGCTTTTTGTGAGAAACAGTCCAAAATTTAAGTGATCTTGGAGCTTGGCAGCCTTTGGTTGACATTTATAGTACATTCATTTTACAAAAAAGGGGAGCATGAACATTCTGCAAGGCATCTTCTTTTGTGTTCCACTTAAAGGGGTGGTTGACTGCTTTTTTTCTAGGCTTGACTGTGTTTATGGGGTGCAGTCAAACGTATGTTCATGCTTAGTTTTTTGAAAAACGCATTATTTTTCACATAATTTACCTCTATTCCACACCTCTCTGTCCCTTCTCTGTTAAACGCCCAGATTATTTCCGCTTGAAGTGCCTTTGCTAGTCCCCAGAAATACGTAATGGTCTCTGATGTTGATGATAGGTCCAGTGTGCTGTGATTGGCTAAACCGCCTCTACTGCGCGTCTATGGTCTGAACGCTCGCCTCAGCTCAGCGGCATGTGCTCCGGTTGTATTGTAAATAAATAGCGCTATCTATATTGCTTATCAATTTGAGCCCGATTAGATTGCAGAGGATAATAGTGAAGAGGATCGCAGAACCTGTGCAAGCACGGCTTTGTACGGTATGTTTTTTTTGGTTCATACTTTTAGATGCGCTGTTATCTGTAAGTGCTACTGTTTCTGATAGCTTTTAATATATGGATTTATCCTGGGATTTGGCTTTAATACAGCACAGCAAATCCGTATCCATGTATAACGTTTTCATAGCTATATGAAGATGTATAATTGAACAGTTTGTTGGAGTCAGATCTGAATGTGTGTGTGTGTGTGATGAGTATAGAATATACATGCATGAGAGAGAGAGAGAGCATATAGATAGAGAGATGTATTAAGAACCTGCTTAATGATTTGAAACTTGTATCCATTAGAACGTATAGAAGACAGAATCGCATCTATATATGAACAGATTTTCATTGCACCTCAGCTTTCCTCTTCTAAAGCTGTTTGTTACGGTCGCCATGTTCCTGGGGCGGGGTTTATCTGTCCATGACGCATCTGACCCAGGAAGTAACTCGTTGTAGTCCCTTACCTGTCGTGTTTGTAGTGTTAATAAATCCGCAAGACTTTAAAGACGATATCTCCGTTTGCATTGAACTTTCAGCTTCGTAACTTTGCAGATATTGTTTATGCTCAAACAGCAACATTACACACTAACGTTAAAAAAGTGAAATCGCAATCAACCACCCCTTTAATAAAGATAGATAAACAGCGTAGAAAGCATCAAAATTAGGTAAATTATTCTTTTAAAGCTTTAGGATAGCATAAGACCGATCACAATTCACTATGTTAAATATTACAAAAAGAATTCAGAATTCAGGTTGCAAACGCCATGACGACATCATTGCTGTCAGTTACACAATGTGAAGTCTTTTATGCTCACCAAGCCTGCATTTATTCTATCAAAGATACAGTAAAAACAGAAATATTGTGAAATATCATTATAATTTAAATTAACCGTTAATAAATATCATTTATTCCTGAAGCTCAATTTTTAGCATCCATTCTTCAGTGTCACATGATCCTTCAGAAATCATACTAATGTCAATTTTGTACTCAAGAAATCTCTCTTATTATTATCAATTTAATGCACACTTGCAGAGTAAAATTATTGATTAAAAAAAAACTAAAAATATTAAATATGTACACTTTTGAATGGTAGTATTAAGTCTGAGGGAGATTTGCAAGCTTTATTTTCTAATTTCTTTAAGAGGATAAAATTTTGCCAAGACCAACAAATAAATAACAGCTTGTTCTGTTTGATTAGCACTTGTAAAGGAAACAGCAGAAAATATGTTTATCCTCTCAATCTAAACCCTATTGCCCAACCAGAAGCGAACTGTAAGAGAATGGTTTGTTTATCTCTGGGCATCAGCAGGGGCCTGTACCACGAAGCTGGATTAGCTGGCTAGCCAGGTAAGTTTCAGTTTAGTTTGCACCAATCCTGGGCTTTTAGCTGCGTTCATTGCCATAGTAACTTACACTACACGGCTAACCTGCTCCGGGGCAGGTTATGTTCTGAGTTAGAGATCTCAAACTGAAATTGGACCAATCAGATGTGAGCAAAGTGACACATGTCTGACACACAAAAAAAGTCACTCCCCCAGTTTCTCTTGCTCCAAATTAAAGGTCACTAGTACTAAAAAAAATAAAATAAAATAAATAAATAAAAAATATTGTCTGGCTTTACTGATAATTAATTGTAATTATATAAATCATATAAAATAACTCTATGATTTATATTATTATTAATCCATTACACACAAGCAATTTTAGTTTAACAGTTATAATAAATCATTTATTTTAAATGAATGTTATATGGTCATGGTCATAAATACTATTGAATCCAAGGATAACGCTTTGAAAATGACTACGTGACCTTTCATGTTCAAGTCTCTATCGCTGTATATTTCCAACTATATAAACTAACTTAACAAGTTTCACTTGTGACTGCACTGATAAAGCAAGATAATTTCTTTTATTTGTCCTCTTTCATGGACAAGTACTTTTTTTCATTGTAAATGCATTTAATTGATTATTCTTTCAATCTCTTAACCTTTAGCAAAACCTTTAACCTTTAACCTTCAACCAAGGCTTGTGATTGGCTGTTCACCAGTGATGTCACACATTCACATACATGTGCTCCACAAACTCAGGATCAAAGCCTGAGTTGACAAAGAAAGTTGATGATCAGCATCATGGTACCAAGAAAGCTGGACTGGAGGGGTTTGGTTTTGTCAACTCAAAACTAATCCTGTAACTCTGAATTTGTTCATCTACCATCATGGTACAAGCCCAGAGCTCTCTCTGGTTGAACCTACCTTCACTTGTGGGTAAGACTTCCTGTTCTTCTCGCTGGAGGCCCCTGGGAGTCCTCCGTGGGAGGGGCCTTCACATCCATAGCGGAACCTGAAGCCCCTCTGGAGATGACAATGTCAGACTTAATATTTTGCTATAATGAGTTCGTTATTGTCACTGCCTGTTGCCAGAGTTACCAGTCTGTTCTGAGCCTTTGTGACATTACAGTGTGTTTAGCTTGACATGTTAGGAAAATCACTTGCAAAAGAGAACATTTCAGCGGTGTCTAATTTCACTAGTTCAAATCATTTATAACAAGAGCATTTGCAAAAATATTATGTGCATTACCTGTTTTGGCTGTTCGACGATTCGCAGATAAGGTCCGTCGACTGCAAAAGAGGAGATGCAAAAAAAACTTTAACTGAACTCTTAAATGAAATTCCCTTACTAGTTATTCTTTTAATCTTCCACTCTGCAGTTGCTCTCAAGTATCATTCACACTTCCACATCTCTACACTTGCTAAATCATGAATGTTTTTAAACCAATGGCATTCAATGTCTTTTAGCATCATTTATGCCAAACGACAATATTATTGATCTGGAATGTTTGAATGTGTCATATTTTGAATGAAATTTGTGAACTGCAGCGAATAACAACTTAAATCTCTGTTCTTCACACAAAACAATCAAAAGGCAAAAGGGCAGCATGAACATTGTGTTGAATATCTCCTTTCGCATTTTATGACAAAAAGGAACTCATATGCTTACAATCTCAGTGTCACACTGCAATGCAAACAGAAATAAGCAAACATGACTAGCTGAAAAGTAATTTAATTCAACCAGGTGTTGGAAAATCAGGATTAGAATTCAATCTAATCATGCAGACTTTCTGGCCGTCAAACATATCAGAGATTTGCCAAGGAATGAAAATGTCCTAGCAGATATTTTGTGGGCCAAAGCTCTTGCTGCACCACGTGTTTCCACAGAAGCGCAAGCCTCTTCCTCTTCCTGTGCACTACAAGGACTGAGACCACATCCTTGGTGAAGTGCAGCTAAGGCAATCAGCTGCTAAACCTGCAGAATTTAACCTCCTACGGCACAGCTTCAATGTGTCCACTTCTCCCAATAGACTGACATTATGAAACGGTCCAGATCTATGAGTGTAACAGGGCAGGTACTTTATTTGGTAAGATATAACATAGTTGTATTTCCTACATTACTCATCTGTTCTTTACTCGATGAGGTGTCTCATGTCTAAAGCAGATGTCAAAACCACAGATGCATTGAACTCAAAATAGCAATACATTATTCAATTGTCAGACTGAACGCACCATATCAAAACAGAGTAATAAACGCATGACTACTGATCCCAGGCTAACTGCATGCCGAATAAAGATGGAACTGGCTCTGACAGTTCTTGTCGCCATGTCATCCTAATTACAACCTCTCACTGCAAATAAATGATGCTAGTCGCTTTCCTGCTGCTAATGTGAACGGCCCTCATGATAACTCCATGTAGTTCAAACCTAAATGAACAGTTCACCCAAAAACAGCAGACAATTTGGTAAAAATGTACTCATCCCTCAAGCCATCCAAGATGTAGATGAGTTTGTTTCTTCATCAGAACAGATTTGGAGAAATGTAGCACTTGCTTCAATAGATCCTCTGCAGTGAATGGGTGCTGTCAGAATGAGAGTCCAAACAGCTCATAAAAACATCACAATAATCCACCTGACACCAGTCCATCAATTAATGTCTTGCAAAGTGAAAAGCTGCATGTTTGTAATAAACAAAATCCATCTTTAAGAAGTTTTTAACTTCAAATCATTGTTTCCGGCTAAAATGTTTCCTCTATCCATAATATTGCTTTCTCCAAAGGAAAAAAAATAATCTCATCTGAATCAAGAGAGAAATATGACTGTTCTAAACAAATATATTGGTGGATTTTGATGTGAAAGGACAACAGAGGAGCTGGAAGAATTGTTATGGATTATGGATTCACATTTTGGCCAGAAGGAACAATTTGAAGTTAAAACACCTTAATGATGGAATCATTTCTTACAAACACAAAGCTTTTCACTTCACAAGACATTAACTGATGGACTGTCATGTGGATTACTTGTGGAATATTGTGATGTATTAATCAGATGTTTGCCCTCTCATTCTGATAACATCCATTTATTCCATAAGATCAATAGGTTAGCATGTCTCCAAATCTGTTCAGATGAACACATGGACTTCCATTGCATATACAAAGAAGAAAAAAACAAACAAACAAAACAACTTTTATTTTTTATTTTTATAAATATCTTCTGTGTTCCACAGAAGAAAGAATGCCATACAGGTTTGGAATTTATATTTTTGGGTGAACTATCCCTTTAAGTGTGCCCTTTTGATAGTCTTTCATTCAAAGACACACACATATAACCAAAACTGTATAGATTTCACAGTTTTACTGTGCTCAGGTAGATCAAGCGCCCGTATTGAAAGGTGGCAGCCCCAAAACTGCACTTATCTCAGAGAGGTTTCTCATGCAACCACATGGCGGTGAAGAGCTGTTAATGGTTTTCAGTCGTGTCTCTGTAATCCAATGAGGAAGTGAAAAGTGTGGGGAAAAAATACAGATCAGCTCCTGTAGTGCCATCCCACACAATATACGAATGACTGTGTGTGACATCACTGAACCAAGGAATGAGATGTGTCTGGAATTTTCTGTCTACACTTCTCTAGAAAGGTTTATTGCATTTTGACCTCTTAAGAAAGGAATAAAGCAAGAAGAAAAAGGGGAACGAAGGCTAGTCTTACCGCATCCATTCTGCAAAGTTCAGCAAGTTATCTCATTGTCAAGACCTTGATTTAATGACAAATCTGAAAACTCAAAGGAGACTCTTACCTGTCCTCATAACATTATTGTTGTGGATGCCTGGAAATGGTGTCGGGTCCATGGTCATCCATATCGTGTCGTCTCTGAATGGGTCAATTTGTCCCATGTACTTTAGAGAGAGAAAGACAAACATGCACAAAAAATATTTCTGTATTATTATTCTAATATTTGGAATTTGGACATATTCAGATTATGTATGTGTCATGTAAACATATTTATTACATTAAAAGCCATCATTTTATGATACAACATAAATCACATATGCTGGTTTCTATGCATTCTGTAGAGAACAGTTTTTTCAAAATAAATGCTTACCCAGAATATACACATCATAAACAGATTTGCATGCAATTATGACTATTTTGAATGCTTTACATTTAACTTGAGCAGCAGTGTACTTTATAAGCAGCTCCATGACTTTGTGTTATAAACACAGAGGGTTTTTCAGTGTTGCATAAGGACAGAGTTTGAATTTAGGAGTCATATTACTAGCACAGGTGTAAGATGCATCACTGTAGTCAGTGTAGACAGACAGGCAGTAATATGACTTTGTGACATATGTGGACACAAAACTGAACTATAATGTGTATAGCTTCATTTGGTGCTGTGTTAAGGGTGAAATAGCAACCACAGAAGGCAGGAAAAAGGAAAACCTCCTCAGCTTTCTAAGAGATACTTCCTGTGTGATACTGTGGTATTTACACAAATTAATATGTCCTGTTTCAAATTTTTCAACTGTTTCAACAATTTTACTATCAGGTATATATGACTTCAAAGGCCTACATCTGTTACAAACAACACAAAAAAAGAGCTCTGAGGTCTATGTTTATCTTGTGAAGATAATTACAAGGCATGAGCTTATGATATCTGTCTGCTATCAGCTATCATGATAATAAACATTTTCATAAATAAATTAGCAGGTAGCAACAGAAGCTTAAAGTCAACATGAAATCAAAATTGACCCGATTTACTTCCTGGTCTTCCAGTTGGAGCCAAAAACAAAATACTCAGAAATATGTCAAATTACTTAATTGGATTGGAATGACAATTGTTACTTCAGGTGTTTTCAAACATTGTAGAAATCATGTCCTCACCTCTGCATGGAATGGATCCTCTCCAGCCATGATTCCTGTGGGAAAAGTAAAGCAAATTAATTTATATTTCATATTCGTATTCTTATTCAAACAGTGTCCAAAAGTAGTCGAACACAGAACATATAAAATAGAAAACATGAAAGTGTTTGGAAGTGAAAAGCTAATTATTTATTGGTTACACAATCACTAGATGTGTTTTGTTCGTTAGCGAATATGTGCTTTTGAACGAATCGCTTTCGTTCACTTCCATGCACTAACTTCGTTACATGAAGTCGTCACTCCGCATTGAAGCAGCTTTTCTGCCTTCAAAGACTGAATATAGCGCAAAAATAGTACTCAAGTGAGGCTTGTGAATCAATACGCCATTCAATCAATGTTTCTGAGTCTGAAAAAGACTCGAATGGCACTATCAAGCGAGACTTGACTTGCTCCTTCAGTTTGTTGACGAACGACATCTCCTTTGTAAACAAACTAATGGAATAAAACACTGTGCCTGTGAATGAATAATTGTGAATAAAAAAATCGTTCAGTTTGTTGTACGAGTCAAGAAGGCAGCAGTGTGAATCATGGATATGATGTAGGGAAATTATGTTGTCTTTTTATATAAAAAATTTGCACGACTGTTGTCAAAAGAATGAAAACACATCTGTTATGCTGTCATTTGTAGGGAATCAGTTGAATGAAAGATCAAGTGAATCACTCACAGCAGAACAAAAAAAAAATCGCATTTGTCTCGCCACTTACTGGTGTTGTGACCTGCAGAAACGGTCACTGAACGAATCAGTGAGCAAAATCATTTGAGGGCTTTTGAAACATATTGGAATGAATCAAAACCCCAACCACTTCCACACGTCTCAGAAACACTGAATGGCAACAAACTGGGACATCTATTTAACAGATACCCGCTAATCTAAAACAAACTAGATGCATCACTTCGCGTTTGGAACATCAGAAAAGTACTGTTCGAACAAAACTTCTACTTTAATCAATTCCGGATGTTCGGACCGAACGCGCCTTGATGCCCAGATATACTGTATTTGTACATTTTGACACACACAGCCAGCATAACACATATCAGTCACTCAAACATTCTACTGTCGGAACCTCTAACTTCCACTAAAAACACATTAATGTGCATCACGAGGTGCTCGTATACTCACCCAAACCAGCTTATCAAAAGTCCTTGATAGCTGAAATATGCATTCGGCCTCTGAGGCAGAAGTAGGAAGTTCAGCATTTGATACAAAGTATCACAACAACCTTTAGATGGCAACATGGGCAACTCACAGACAACAAGCATGGCTGGATCTACGAGGCTGCTTACCTTTCCTG